>CANUEX010036165.1:0-80477 GCA_948099535.1 Jatropha multifida
GAAATTACTTGTGAAATAAATCCCCAAATTTATTAGTGAAATTAGCCAATTTAAATGGATTACAAACAAAAGTGATAAGGACTTATGAATTGGGAAAATGTAAAATAAAGACAGTTGAATTGTTAAGGGTAGAACAATATAGATACCGAAATTGAAATTGAGTGAAATTGAGATTAGAGGTTGGGAAATGACTGTGAATTGCCCGATGGAAGGGCTGTGTATTGTATTGTGTAACATTTAGACAGAATTAATATGATGAATGAATTATTTTAGAATAAACCGATTAAATAAATACCTGTGTATATATGCATATAAATGATCTTAATAAATTGTAATATTAAATAAAGAAATAAATTAGCTAATTAAACTCAAATTATTTATATTACATTTATTTGATTTTAGTAACATATTTAGAAATAAAATTCTAAATGGTATTGTGAAAATAAAAAGAGTAAAATAATTGAATAATTGTTATTTCGAAACCATATTAAATTTAATTGTCAAAATAATTAATTATATGAAAATGTGTATAAATAAAATTAGTAATTATTAAATTGATTCGTAAAGCACATAATAAAACATTTATTAAATCATATTATACTTATGTGGTAAAATATAAATTCTAAGAGAAAAGAATTAATTTTAGTTGAATGATTTTAATAAGTTGGGTGATAAAATTTAATAAATGGAATTTAAGTTAAATGAATTATTTTTTAATTATTAAAGTAATAAATAAATCCATAATAATTGATTTACTTTAAAAGTGTAAGTTATGGCATTTGATGAAAGTAGAGTATAAATATAAATTGTGAATAAGACAATAATAAAGAGACTAAATGGATTTTAGTCCTTACTTAAATTAAAATATGGAATTCAAAATAACAAATAAATCATAAAAGAAAGTTAATTAATCTGCTTAAATAAATAAAGAATATAATTATTAACAGAGGACTGAATATAAAATATTAATTTGACATTAGGTTGAAGAAGCTCAATAAACTGTTGTGAAAGCTTGGTTGATCTGTGGAAATCAACTTCTGGCTTTTAGGTGAGTAATAATATATAATGCTTTACTAAATTCATTACTGCATAATTATTTTATGCATTGTGATTATTATTTTTAAATTATTGCATACATAGTATGTGGATGAATACTTGTGCAATGATAATTGCTGTGAACAATTGGTTGTATATGATGATATGTGATTGTGGTGTGGGAGTTGAAATGAGGTGAATCACCTAGGTTGAGAGCACGGGCACGGTGAGAATGCCGTCAGTGGGCCATAAGCGGTGGGAGTGACGCCGCCCCTTGTGCACTCTAGATGATGACACGTGTCATGGAAAAATATTTTTACAAAGGAAATTATTTTGCGAAAAATGTTTTTATCTGGTTATGGTTTTGTTCGAATGGGGGTGGGCTCCCTAGGTGCACAAGCCACAGGACTATGAGATCACACGATGTGATATGATGGATACTAAAGCATGCTTGGGGAGAGCATGGTCCTGTTAAGGTGATTTCACTGACTAACAACCACTTGATGTGCATATGGTTGCAGTTGTTTGTGGGTAATATGATTGTCATT
Organism: Jatropha multifida; assembly: GCA_948099535.1. Taxonomy (NCBI): domain Eukaryota; kingdom Viridiplantae; phylum Streptophyta; class Magnoliopsida; order Malpighiales; family Euphorbiaceae; genus Jatropha; species Jatropha multifida. Next base: position 1,584 of record CANUEX010036165.1, read on the forward strand.
GTGTGAATGAAGAATGTCCATTTAGAATATCTTAAATATCATTTGTGTGAATGTGTGAGTTTAGTATTATATGTTATTATTCACTGAGTTTTATACTCACCCCTTTTCCCCTTCAAGAAATTGTGAATCAGTTGTATAAGTTTAGAGCTTTAATTTTCTTTTCTTTTGAGGTTATTTAAAGGAATGTTTAAATGTATAAGATAGAATTCTTTGTAATTGTACAGTAGTAGAAAATCCGCAGTTATGATAAGATTTTATTATTATAATAATAATATTAAGTGTATGTAAAATTTTATAGGAACGGTTGAATTGATTGAAATAAGGCCCTATAATAGTTTGAATCATTAAAAATATAATGGGCCGACTTGTAGAATATTTTAATAAAATTAAAGTGTTAAATCAGATATTAAGCTTACTACGGATCTTGGTGCCCTAGTGCCGGTTTGACCCATAGAAACGGATCGTGACACATATACTAAGAAAAAAATGCATTAACTCAGAAATATCTTTTGAAGAATCCTTAGTGTTATTTGTTTGGTCTATAAACATGACTGCGGACCCAATCATATGATTTCTGTACAATGCTGCATCAAATTATTTGCACAAAAACATCCAGAATTTCATTACCAGGGAGAATAATTTGGACACTAGTTCCCAAATAAACTTCTCAAACTGTAAATATTTTTCTGACTTTCTTCATACTCCTACGACATATTGGGCAAGTACCAGCCTCTTCTGCTATCCTACAGTGTAAATAAATATCCCCTTAAAAAAACGAATTCCAATAAAAGAAAAAGAAAGTTGCATGAGTATGTTCCAAGTAAAACTAAAACCACAATGGAACGTAAAAGATCATAAAAGTCTGGAATTACCTGGATGCACAGGCAAAACAGGCTACACAATGTCCACATGGAAGAAAGAAGCAATCTCTTGGTGCATCAAAGCAAATAACACAAAGACTCTGGAGATTTTCGCCTTCTGGTAACGGTTTCCCTTCAAGTGAATTTGCTGCAAGCAACTCATCCACATCTCGACCATCATGTGAGATAGAATCATAGGATGAGCCGCAACTTGAGAAATCGTCATCTTTAGGCGTGAGCAATGGGATTCTTTCTGATCTCATCTCTCCTGGTTGATTTCTATCCTGATTGGAAGCTTGGAATACATTACAGAATTTGAGAGTTAACATCATTAGGAGAGTCATAATTCCTGCATATAATAACAGAAGATTAAGTAAAAACATGCATGAAATTCGAAAGGACAAACGGAAAAGAAAATAACCTGATCCAACGATGTATGTGATCCATCTTGGTCTGTAAGATACTTTGACATACCAATCATCATCTGAATAACCCTGAAAGAACAGCAATATTTTCACATTTTCACATCATCGTCGTCATTTTCACATTTAGTTGCTGAAAGACTAGAAACCAACTTTCCATTAACCAAAATAACCTGCAGCATTTACCTCTATACGACCTGGAGATGTTAAGACCGCAAAACTTGCTCTAAATAGAGACAGCTTCAAACGACATAAGGGATTACTGATGGAGCACATGTAATGTGACTGAGTTGTATTATAGACGACAGCCTTCATCTTGAATGTCAACTCTACCTGTGTAATTTAGAACCATTGGATGCAAATCACGTAATGATTTGAAGGTTTTAGCTTGTCTTTTTGTAGAAAATTGTAATTAAAAGACCATGACAATTAGCTTTGCGGCAAGGATACGGGAAGTAAAGGGAAAAAGAAAAAGACAGGAAAAGAAAAAAACTGATGATTAAGCACATATCTTTCAAGGATAATTTTGCACTATCTCCAGGTACCAGAATACGTTTTGTCACAATGAATCATTGAAGTAAGAACCATAAAGCATAAATTCTGATGTATACAATTATCATCCGCATAAGCCTATTTATGCGCATAGATCTCTTGTGCATGTGACGTCACTAGAAGTGGATTGAATAGAAGCTGATAAAATTAATTTATAATAATACAAGAAAATGTTAATGTTGAACTAATACCTCCACATCCTCAGAGTTGAAGTTCCCCACTGCTAAATAATAGTTAGAAGGCTCTAAAATTTCCTGCTCGATTTTGCCACTTTCTGGGACATAGAAGTGTTAAAGCCACTTAATCCATGGACTCAATCGTATAAAAGGAAATGAAAACTGTTCTTTTACTAATGGTTATTACCAAAAATAATATTCCAAGACAAAGTTGAATTAGGATATGAAGGGTCATCTATCCACTCAACAAGGCCTTTTTTATCTGCAAGTACAAAAATTATTTATGTTATTTCTTTCAGGTGTTCATTAAATTGTATTGAATAAATGTTTATAACAAGCCTGCAACTAAGATATCACATGACAAAAACCAGTAGTGGTAAAAGCACGATTGCAACAGCAACATGTAGGAACAGAGAAGAAGGTTAAAGATTGAAATGGTTTAAAGAACGAGGCATATTTTCCAAAAATAAGAACTCAGTAACTCCAAGTAATGAAATGCAAGAATGTAAAATTGTTTGAAGCTTTACTAGTGACTAACTAAACCATGTTAGGCATTTGCTACACATTATAGACCATTTGCAAAAGATGTGAATGAAACTTCATTTCTAGTTACTATCGAAAAGGGATCAAAGCGCCAATAAGCTGTTGATCAACATGTAATTCCAAGTCATCAAATATTTTAGGAGTTTTACGGACTAAAAAACAAGCATGTAAATAAATTAAGCATAAAATTAAAGGGGGCAAAAAAGTCCACCTCAGTAATGTTGAAAAAGAAGAATCACCTTGAGCAATTACAAGGGACAGAGGTGCAGAACTTGGGGATTTTATAGTGTAAAAGATATCAACCTTAGACCCTTTATTTAGGAAGTATACCCACTCCTGCAGGTAATTGAAATAAATGTGATTGATAAATCAAATAAACAGAAGCTCTACGACTCTACAACTTTTGTGCATGAAAGACTTCAAATTGGAAGTACAGCAAGAGAAAAGACATTAGATTAAAGCGACCAGCATTGAGGAGAAATTACAATAAGAAATATAACAGGAAAAGGAAAAGGAAAACATTTGCCTTGTGAAAATCATTAGGCACAACTGCGTTGTGTGTTTCAGTCCAGGTGGTTTCAACATCCAAAGGAGGAGGCCTGTGAAATCCATATAACATTGGCCCAGGATTTGGCTTATGTACCTCCCTTGCCTGTTACATAAAACAAATGAGATTGTTTAAAACAACTCGTGGCAGCAGCAGAATTAATCCAAAACAGCAAGAAAAAAGTAAACCTCAATAGACTGAACAAACAAAGTATTGGTTTTGATAAGGCGAGAGCAATTTGGGCCCAGCTGGAAGTTCACTGACCCATAACACCCAAGAATGAGGGTCATGGATGCTGCAAATGATGAATATTATAAGCAAATAAACAAAATCCTTCAAAAGCAAAGAAAAGAAAAGAAAAAATAAAGGCTGATGAAAAGCAAAAAGGAGAAGAAACACGTACCAAAGAACCAAAAAGTGACAAGAAGAAAAAGGCATGACCACGCATCATCCCACATCTCGCTGGGTGCCACATTAGATATGGTTATGTTTATTCGATAAGATAGGACAGAAGCATGAGAAGGACGATGGCCAAGTTGATGGCGAGGATTATCCTGATTTCTTGGTAGCTCATTCCTTCCTTCCTCTTCTTCTTGAACTTGAGAAGTAGAAAGTGAAGAAGTAGAGGGACCATCAACAGAAGCCGAAGAAGAAGGAACAAGATGATGATGATCTGCTTCTTCCATTCTGTCACAAATCAAGAGCAAAAAACTTGAAGGTATTGTTGGAAATGAGATTCTAGAATTAGTCAATCTAACCAGAAGAAAGAATTTGATAGGGAACGGCCACTGATGATTGAATTGGTGGACGATGGTGGAGGAAAACGGAGAGACTCAACATTCATCTAGCAGTCTTTCAGGCCTACTCCTGACTGGTAGTTGAGTCGGTGGCTTCATTAATGACAGTTAGTTAAGTAGCCTGGATGTAAGACCCATAAGAAAATGCCACAAATACGAGAACTAGTTTGTTATACTCCCGCCAATTTGAAATATTTTGTTATAATTTGAACTAAATTGTAAAAAGAAATTAGAATAATGACTCTCAACTATAAACTTCAATCATGAGATAGCACCAACACCTTTTTCAAATTATTGACTTGAAATTATTACAATTTAAAATTGTAAATAAAGCCAAAAACCAATTAAAAGAAGTCAAACAATTAACCAAAATTAAATAATTTATACGAGAAAAATTTACAAATGCAACTAACGCATGTAATGCAAATCCATTGTAAGGTTCATTTTAAATCAAACTGAATTAGTATAATTTGAAGAAGTCAACATTTGTTAAAATAAACATAATTTGGACCGATTCAATCCAAAATGATTTGAGTGAATTTCGGTTGCTTTTTGGGGCTTAATAAAAATTGAACCAAATCAAACTAAGTATGTTAGAAACCAAATCTAACCTGATCGATTTGGTCGGTTGTGTACGGAACTTTGTCGCTCAGCCCTATAAAATATGTTCGGAAACAGGGGCTCCAGCAAGCCGTCCAAAGGAAAGGCCCATTTTCAGGTCCTCCACGTTTATATGACCAATGACGCTTAACCAAAATATCATTGAGCCACGCGGCACATTCCTATTGGATAACTATTCCCATATAAAAGTCATCGATGATCTTTCTGCAGTACCTAAGCCCAACTGACTGAGAATCTGAGACTCGAACACGAAGATGGCGAGATCGAGGTTGCTTGCTCTAGTTCTGCTATCGACTCTTGTTCTATCTGGAACCCTAACTGTTACTCAGGTAAATAACCTTTACTTTCCTCAAAATGAACTGAGCACCTCTAAGATTGGATCGCTTGAGTATTGAATTTTTCTTTCTCTTTAAACATCTGGATCTATCAACTAGAGAATCAAGTCTCTCCATTTCTTCGGATACGGAGATTGATTATGTTTGTTGATTGAATTTGAAATTATGGAAAGAACTTTACTGATTTCATTTATTGATTATTGTTGTGTTTTATGTCTTTGATTATGTTCTAATCAATGGTTGATTAGTTAGCAGATAAATTTTTGCAAAGAGTTTTTCATGCATTTTTTGGAGCTTTTATTTTTTATTTTTTATTTTTATTTTATTTCCCTTAGGCGAAGAAGAAGTCCAAGGAAGATTTGAAAGAGATAACCCATAAAGTTTACTTTGATGTTGAGATTGCTGGTAAACCTGCAGGTATATTTCGCTTCTCCTAATACGATTATATTATTTTGGTGTGATATTGTTGTGGATGAAAAGCTTTGATTTCTTGGAAATGGAAGTGGTTTGCTGTTGGTCTACCCTGGTTACAACTAAGAAACCGACCATAACTACCATGCTTACAACTAAGAAGCCGTCCATACTCTCTGTTAAAGAGGATGTTTTATTATCTCTCGCGATTTCTGTTTGCTCGATCTATTCCTCGATATTTTACATTATTCCAACCTTTGGTGTTTTTGTTCAGACATTGTTGTTTCAACAAATTGTTGCTTTTTCTTTCCCTTTGTATGTATATTTTAAAGTTTTCATATCATTTTGTGCTAAATATCAGTACTAAAAGATATCTCTAAATATGAATTGTCATTCAGGCCGAATCATCATGGGTCTCTTTGGGAAGGCTGTTCCTAAAACTGCAGGTATGGAACTGGAAGTCTCTTATGGTGTATTATAAATGTTGCTTCCACTGATTCTTCATTTAGAATGGTAGTAATGAATTGGTATGTTTTTTATTGCAGAAAATTTCAGAGCTTTGTGCACAGGTAAGATAATGAAATTCATAAACTTGTATCTTTTTGTGAATTAGTAGTTCCTTTCTATATCAATTTTACTTCATGTTTTCCCTAATAGCTTTTCTTCTATTACTAAATTGTCTTGAAAAACATTTGGGTAGCTTATGCAGTGAGTGGTATTCTTAGAAACAAATTGAGAAAACATGTAAAGTGAATTTTTATGTATACGTATTCCATTTTTCTGTCCCCTCCATTGGAGTGACTCTTAGATCTTGTCTTCAAGTATCATTTTGAATAATAACGTAGAAGCTGGTTTCATGTCATGTTTCTCCATTACAGGGGAAAAAGGTATTGGGAAGAGTGGGAAACCCCTTCACTACAAAGGGAGTGTGCTCCACAGGATTATTCCCAGCTTCATGATCCAAGGAGGTGATTTTACACTAGGTGATGGAAGAGGAGGAGAATCCATTTATGGTGAGAAATTCGCTGATGAGAATTTCAAGTTGAAGCATACCGGACCCGGTAAGATATATTTTGTCATATCAAGAATAGGATAGTCTCAAATGAGATAGTATCCAAAATCTGGAATGAATAAACTTTTAAATCGTTTGTTTGACAGGGCTATTGTCTATGGCAAATGCTGGTCCTGACACAAACGGTTCACAATTCTTCATCACAACTGTGACAACTAGCTGGTAATTACCAAGTCTTAGATGTGTTATGGTGATTCATATAGATACTGTATTTTCATATCAAGTTATTTGCAATCCAAATATGTTCAGGTTGGATGGAAGACATGTTGTATTTGGAAAGGTGATTTCTGGAATGGACGTGGTTTATAAAATTGAAGCTGAAGGACAACAAAATGGCACACCTAAGAGCAAGGTTGTGATCGCAGACAGCGGCGAAATCCCTCTTTAAATTTTCCATTTCTACAGAGAACGTAGCAACATTTTGAATTTCCCTTTTGCCTTTCTCTATGAGATTATAACTCTACGGTAGCTAACGTACCGAAATCTTTTAATTTAAGTGGCTTCTTATAAAATGCTATGTAGCAAACTTTTTTTTTTTACCTGTGTATTGTTTTGTAATTACTACTTGGATTTGATGCCCAAAGACGCCTACATGGATAGTTACTAAGTCATTTCAAATAACTGAACATTTGAATTTGATGTTATGTGTACCTCTCACGATTTTACTCTGGCACAAACCATGTTTAGAATGCATAAATTTATTTGCATCTTGAGATTAGCGAAATTTGTTTCCAACATCAAGAGAAGAAATAAGTATAAGCGAGAATTTTTATTTAATATTTTTGTAGATGAGATAAAAAAAAAAAAAAAGGCATAAACGTATGACATTTCTGAAATTTCAATCATAACCTATTTAAACCAAACGACGGATAGAAACAGCTTGAAACGCTGCTCATATTTCCTTCCTCTTACCTTAAAAACCAGAAACCGCAAGAAGCAAAATAACATGGCAAATCGAAATTAGTGAAAGCCTGAAAAGAAACATTCTCAAAATAATTTGCCTTTTTATCGAACTCCAATTCATTCCCCTTGAAGTGCAAAGCTTACAACAGTCGTCATCACTTGAATATGCTAACACTAGATTACTTTAAAAATGAAATCGGTGAGAAGTCCATGCATAACAACACAGATGCAGACACTTGACATCGACATTATATTAACTCTGTTGAGATTTCCAGTCAAAGATCAAATGTGTCATACTCTGCTTCTCTCACTAAACAAAATCGCACTACTTTTGTATAATCAGCTAACATAAAACAATTAGAAGTTGTCATTCACGTTATCCCTTTTGTCTTCTACCTGTGTTCCCAAATTGTTCATTTCTTCAAAGGACTGGGAAGAAAGAAGGAGCTAGAACTCAGGTAGTCAAATCGACATCCTAACAAATAGGAAGTGGACTGATTCAATTGACAGGAGGAAAGGACGACATCATTGTTAACATTCTCCAGTAAAATATCCTTCTTGCAAATAAATCAAGTAGTTAATGTTTCATTGAAAGCAGAATTTAAGATAACAATAAGAAGATAGTCATAAGAAACTGCAGAAATGTCTTTGAAGGATGATATATGACTGCCTTACTCGTCTAGTAAAGTAGTTGTCTTGAACAGTTGGTGGAACCCACAACATATGTGGGTCTCAATTTCAAAGCTAGTAGCAAGTTCAAAGAAAGAAGGAAAAAAAAAAAAATCATGCCAGGTAACGATAACCCTATCCCCCCTCACCACCAGATGTCAGCCAGTCTTCATTGCCCAAAAAAAACATTAGAACAATGTTAGGACCATTAAGTTTATTTTTCACTTATATAACAATTATTTCCTCCCTTCACCAGCCAATAACTCACCTTGAATCAATAACTAGCTACCACCATTATTTTCCCCTCCTAGTCCCAGCTCTGCCCCATACCAATAACTATACTCACCTAGAAGTATAGTTATTCAACCTGCCCAATATTAGTACAACAAACAGCGGGCACCCTCAAGCTTGCCATAGAATGCCCACTTAAAGATGCTCAAATGATAAATTCATTCTGCCTCACTACATTTGTCAGGGGCAATTATCACCCATCAGAGTCATGAAAGGTAATCTAATCTGACAAGTGGATTTGCTACTGCCATTTGCGTTACCGAAGTAGTCCAACGACAGCAAGACTAGGATATTGGAGTTGGCTCGTGCTAATATAATGGACTGCCAATCTACTGTTGACTGTATATAATGGTTGTTGGCGTCCCTCCCTTTCTACTTTTCTACCAGCATTACATACAAATGAACTAAGCCTCTGGCAGCAAGTATAATGCTGCATTTATTCATATGAACTATGAACTCCCCTGTTTAGGATGATGTAGAGCAGCCTAAATAACAACAATATAGAACTACTCAATTCAAATGTCTCATCAGGCCTACGTTGAAAGTTCTGCAGGCAAACATTATTCTCCAAGCAAAATATACTGATCCATAGACAATATCAACCAGAAAATAATAATAAAAGAAAAGCACGAAATGAAAATAGCAAAACAGAACATAAATACCTTATTTCTTCTGCGGGGGTTTCAGATAATGGAGATATAAGCAGACCCGCAACCATGAAATCATCCTTACAAAACACAAACAAACATAACAATAAACCACATAAGGAAAGCATTATTGTTATCAACCCCACCAGCCACCACTACCACCTGAAAACACTACCTTACTTAAGAAGGACCTAAGGAAACAGAGACTCGCTAGAACCAAACACCTTTGACTCCAATATGACCATGACACGACCTCAGTTGAAATGCTTATTAATTGACTATAAGACAAACAAAGGTGGTCGAGATTACTTAAATTCATTGATCGGAGATTCAACAGTCCGTCCTCTCCACACTGCTTCCGTTCTTGATGGGACGCCGTTCCTGTACGACGTTGGAGAAATTGACCGATAAATCGGAGTAAATAGAGATGACTTTCGCGATATTTCCATTAATCTTTCGAATCAATGGAACGTTCTTCGCCATATTATCGGGAATCCTGGACTGGTGATTCTCGTTCACTTGATGAATAAGGTCCCTATTCTGATCCAACACGGACTGCACCTGCCTGAAACACTGGCTAAGCGTATTCCAAACCTCCATGTCACACTCTTCCTCCTCAATGTCATCTTCATCATCTCCTCCTCCGTCCTCGCCGTTGTTCGATCCTCTAGGGAGGGGATTCTTGTTGTTGCTCTTGGAGAGAGAGTTGAGTTTTAGTTTTGGTTTAGATGAAGTGGTGGTGTCGTCCATGGTCGACTCTTCCACCAGTGAAGATGACTCAAACGTTTTCATACATAATACAGCCTCTCTCTCTCTCAGATTTCTGTTTTCTGTGTAGCAGAAACGGCCGCAAGTGGACCCCGAAATGTTAAGTTTCCGGAGTTTTATATCTTACGGTAAGAAAGAGAAACGGAGCGGGTCAGAGACCAACCGACTTGGCCATGGCGGTCTCTTGTAGTTGGCCGTGATTGAAGTATCTGACCATTCATTCAATCATATGCTTTTTGAAAAAGATAACAGCAATTGGAGACTTTGGATTGGTCTGTCAGAATAATAAATCCTCTCCTCGGACGGATAAGACAGACCCTTCCATTAGAAGACAAAAGGTAAAATAAAAAAAGTCGGGGCTTTACTATATTTTCGAGATATTTTAGGTTTTTCTGCTCCCATCCTATTCCCATGTTTATTGATGTCATAAAATACTATAAACAAACATCTACCGCGAGCTCCTTGTTCACACAGATTTTAATGGTCGCGGACCATGAAATCGAACAAAACGACGACGTATCCGGGGACTGCTCCATTCACAACGAAATAGCACGTTGCTAAAAGTAAAACCAAACGACGACGTATCCGATTGTTGCTTCCAATGTTCTCATAGAACCTGTTCATAGGTCCACAATGAACCCGCTGAACCTGCAAGTTTCAAATTAACTGCGTTGCAAGCACTAAATTAAACTAAACTAAACAGTAAAACACATTGTTCAAACAACTTTTTTTTTTCTTAATAATCCAGGGAATATTGTCAGCCTACAAAAGGCAGCTGTATATCCTGAGACCATATATTAGTTCTCATCAATACAAGGTGGTGTACAAATTCAATATACAGACAACGTCAAGAGGCAGTTAATCTATCAGATCATTCCAGGAACAGCTATTTCTAGCTAAAGCCTTTGACCTAACCAGATAAATGAAACAAATTTCTACATAAATATGAACATCTGAAATCTATCATCTCCTGTAAATGACTCATGCCTCTGTAGTGGCGGTTTTCTAGAAGACCAAAAGAAAAGTACGTGTCAACAAATCTTGCAGGATAGGCTGTGGATTAGTTACGTTGGGGTTACTCAGTATCACTATCTGAATCCAGAAAGCTATATACTTTAAATCCATCAAGCTTAATTAGCACTGTTCCTCGGTTTTCTTCGCTCCATCTAACACCTTCCTTTTCCAGAAGTTTAATAATCTGCAAGTACCAAATAGCAAGCTACATCAAGCAACAACCAAGAAATTTGCCCCTTTGGCTAAAGAAACAAAAGGTTCATGGAGCAAGTCATGAAAGTAATCAAGAAGTTGGGTTTAGAGATATGAATCCTGAGGACACTTTAGTGCATAAATGCGTTTCAGCTATCAAATTTCAATATTCTCCAAACAGAAAAAGGCCAACGAAAAAAAATCAGCATTTATTCCATGGCACAAATCAATGAAAATTACATGGGTTAACTCAACAAATTAAAATCTATCAACTAGGCAAGGACTGAAAGGTATTCCATAAGAGACTACAGACTTTGATTTTGCTCTAAATAGCCACGGTATAAAGTTTCGAATAGTTCAACACAATATGAATTTTGAAGCTTGCTTCAGACTAGGCTATGCTTCCAACATCCCTAACCACTTTGTTCAATTAGAAATTTGATGCCATGGCATCAACTTTCATGCAAACTAATAAAATTGTATCACCAACAACTACATGCCAAGAATATACACTCTAAAACATCAAATTCACTGGATAAATATATCTTTAGTGTTCGAACTCACTTTTTTTTTTTTTATTTTGACATCTCAACGGAAAACAGGATCAATTGAGTGTTTAAATTTGTAATTTTTTCAATTAGGTGTAGGGTAAAATACTTTTTCAACAGGATAAAAAATTTGTAATTTTTTGCCAAGTAACATAATCCTGGTGTGGAAACGAAGGGAAATCTCTATTATGCCCTCCATTTAATGCTTCCCACCTACACCTTCTCTCTCTTCTAACGCTCTGGTATGACCAAGCATCTAATGATTTCCAAAGAACCCTTAATCAACTAGAACAATTTTGACGAAGATCTTCACAGCCGCCTAAAAGCCCCTTCAACGTCAGCTTGATCAGTTCATTGACAAGTAAGAGAGTTTGTCAAAGACGAGCAACAGAGTTTGAAGCACAAGTTCCTCTGCGCGCAGGAAGAGATAAAGCAGATCTAAACTGTCTCACTTGCGATTAGATAGTTTATGGTAATGATCGACTGGAACGATGAGCCGTTGGCTCAACTACAAGGTCCAATACTGACCTAGGAATTTCAAATTAATTTAATACATTTTGATAAGATTTTTTCTTTCTTTTTCCTTTCAAAATAATTTTTCGCTGGATTTATATTTTTATGTAGATTAGAAACTTCAAATTAATTCGGCCTGTTGGTGATAGTCAAATTTTCTTTTTTTTTTTATTCTTTTAAAATAATTTTCTGCTGGATTTATATTTTTATGTAGATTTTGTTTCCTTGTGGACCAATATTCTTCTCTCCTTGAAGGATTTTGAATGCTTGTTCTTTATTCTAAAAACATACAATTGTGTGATTTTATTAAACCTGCTTTAATTCTCTGTTGTAGTAGAGTAAAGACGAACTGAATCCACTTTACTGAATCATGGTGGTGCATTGGTTATGGAATTACCAAGTTACCCAAAAATGGGATTCTTTATGGTAGAGGTTTGGTTGTTACTGCCTTTCTACTGCGTGTTCCATCTTCAGTGAGAAAAAACGAGTTTGATTTTTTAGGGATTTGATTGACATGGCTTAGAAGAAAAGAGGAGTTAGGTTGGGAAAATTAAATGGAGGTTATGATTCACATTTTCCATGATTTCCACATAGGATTGTCTTACTTGGCAAAAATTATAGCTCTTTATTTCCAAGTCAGCTACCACGTATTAGAAAACAGGTCCCATATGCACAATAGATTTTCTGATTAGCCATATCATCTAGAAACACCTAATTGCAAAAAATTACAAATTTAAACACTCAGTTGATGTCATTTTCTATTGAGACACCAAAATAGAAAAAAAGTAAAAGTTCAAACACTAAATATATAATAATCCCTCAAATTCACTGTTGCAACTATATGATTTCTGTTTTCATACTCTTAGATGTACCAAAAAGTTGACACCTAGACCAGAAATCAATGGACAAAAGAAAATCTCAAGCATTTGACTCTTAAATAGCTTTCCAGACTAGGACACAACAAATTAGTAGAAATGCTACAGATTAAAAAAAACATTACCGATTGTTTGAGTTTCGATTTTCCCACACCATGACTCCCGCATCCTGTGATTACTCTCAGAGTTTGGATTGCTGGAGCAGATCACAAATGGTTAGTAAATAAGATGATAAAATGTCCATAATCAGAAGTGCCAACATGCACAGAGACCAGAAAAACTGGGGAGTGCTTAGTGCAGAAAACACTTACAGTGGACATATGTGCCAAATAGAAGGTGGAGCTTCAATAGCTTCATTGCTTGTTTGACATGCTGCCCATGCAAATCAATTGTTATTACATTTTCTATGCCCTTGTTTCTGCAAAAGGCGAGCAATAAGTTAGTCCACTCGCAAATATCAAAGTGGAGCCAGATAAACAAAATCATCTCTATCCTTTATGGAATTGTATCATGCACCAACCTGGCTTTAAATATATCCTGGCTTGCTCTTTCATCTGCCTGTCGAGCCAATTTTGTCTGTACTTTCCCCTGTCCAAGATACCAGGTCACTATCTCATTAAATTTCACCAGCTAAATGCAAATTAAAACATCACAGGGATCCCCAAAAGCCCAAAAGAAAGGTAAAACAACGAAAATTTTGTCTCAAGGTCCAAACCCGCCATATGGCAGCATAATTGCATTGCAGCCTGAAGGTATTTAGATCATGTCATAAATAAAATGGCACGAGCACATAACAAGTTCGTAATGTAAGCTATAAACATCAGCTTAACTGATAATGAGATGCAAGAGCACAACCATTGAATGAAGTTAAAAAATTCTAGCACCGACAAAGTTTACACATTGTGGCCTTCTCAATCTAGGTTTTCTGCCTTCAGTGATCTAATAGCTAATAAATATATATTCATAACAAGACAAAATTAAAAGGGCAGAAGTAAATATATCTTTCAAACCATAAAAATTTCTTGAGAAGCAAGGAAATCTAGTTAGCAGCTACACTTTGCCAATTGTCATCCATTATGCACCTCATAACTTTAAAAAAAAAAAGATAAAGTTGTTGAAAACAATAAGATAATGGAGTAGATAACAATAAATGCCTAAACACAAAGAAAAATGTACTTCCTGAATCAAACTCACCTGGTCAGAAAGATAAGCTGCAACCTGCCACTCTCCATTAGAGTATGCTACTGTAGCCTGCAGAATAATTTGCCTCTCAGATGTAGTACGACCATAATTCCTAATCATTCTTCAGAAATTGAATGTAGTGTCGAATATTATCATTAACATGGTACCAAAAACTTACTCTTTGATAGTAGGATCTCACCGAATCCCAATGCTGATTAGCAGGTTTTCTAAATAGATGATACTCAGCACCCTTAGCTATGATCACAATGTGGTAAGCAGCAAAACAAAGATATATTAGAATTATTTTCCATGTGTTGCAGAACAGACAATATAGCATTCCTTGCCAATAGCAGTTCCACCAAGTGTAAAGCTAAATTACGAGATGGCAACAGAACCATGTTGAAAAAACAGGTTCTAGAAGAGTAACTACAAATAAAGAATTACATAACATGAAATACCACAAGTCTCTTGTAGTGGAACCGCATCACTAGGTGGGCAGATACCATGCCCCAATGACTGCATTTTCTTGACCACATTCCGCCAATTCATAGTGCCTGGTTCATGTTCAGAACTTCTGGAGATGTTAAACAAAGATTCCAACACCTTTTGAGGGAGATCTGACTCATCACTTGGGCTGGTTGACGGAGCTTCAAAACTAGTAAGGACCCGAGAATAATTCCTAGAAAAAAAAAAAAAAAAGCTAAACTTCCAAATTGGGTAAGGTCTTGGATGATCTATTTATATATTAGACAAAAATGGTCTAAAAGAAAGTAAATCCATAGACAAACTGCAGATTAGTAGCTCAGCCTAAAAAATCCTTCCTTCCTATAAAAGTGGGAAAAAAAAAAAACAGAGGTCATTATATAACATCTCTAGCTTTGTAGCAATATGCGAACATGTTGAATCAATAACCAACTACCTGCAGACAGTTCAGCATAATTAACAGCAAGTCTGATGGTGACAAGATCAGTATGGCATTGAAATTAAGGTCCAGGTACCTCTCTCATATTTTTCGGTGGCTATAAACACTTGACACAATTGATAAAGAGTTCAAGGGTTGATAAAGGGAGGATGAGTGGTCCAGTTGACATGTTCACAGCATAGTTGTCTTCCTTGAAAATATTATCATTAAAAATGAGGCTAAAAGTTGCTTAATAAGGAGTTTGAGTGTGGAACAAGAACAACAGGCACATTAGAGACTAATCCCATGTATGGAAAGGTTGAATGGGGAAAATATAAGAATGCTTCATCCCTCTTGTTTGAGAAGATGGAAAATTAGGACAAATGCCTTAAAAAAGAAATGAAAGGAATTGTTCAATTTATCCAAGGAAGGGAAAAATTACATGGGACCCCAAATATATTAATTTGGGGAAAGAAAGAGGCAAAATGAAATTACCTCTCCTTTTCCTGATCCTCCCAAGTATCCAAAAAGGAAGGATTAATATTTTTTAGTTCACTCAATATGTTTCCTCCATATTTTCCTTTCTTTATTTTCTTCCTCTCAATTATGGTCCCAAACAATGTAAAGCCAAAAAAAAGATTTAGGAGGAACAGAACTCATCAATAACATATAGAGTTTTTGTAGTTTATCCTGACAGAAATATTTCCCTCATACTTTAAACAGCATTCTGGAATAGATATAGGACTCACAATGACAGATTCATATACACATTAATTTAAGCACGCAAGACAAATGCTGGCACATGAAAGGCTATCCATTGAGCAATTGTGCATTGCAAGAAGAATGACTAAAAGAAATAAGATACCTGCAATCATAACCCCATATACTTTCATGAACTTCACTTTCAGCTGAATTGGAAGTACAGTCAGATGCCCTATCTGTCAACTGATAAAAAATAAATAAATTCAACAATCACTGTATAAACAAGAAAACACAGTTGATGCTTCCAAATATGTAGTTAAGAACGTTAAACTTTTAAAAAGACAAAAACAGGATTTACATGTTTAGGGGGTGAAACTACAAAAGACAAGCAAAAAGAATAAATAGATATATGGGACCAAAACAGATGACTACAGTATCAGCATTTGAAGCTTAGGCATAATACACAAAATTACAGAATGCCACACAGCAAACTGAATTGCCAAAAGGAAAGTCATTGAAAAATTTGTAGAAAATGCACTCAAATTAGCTCAGTATCACTATTTCATAATTGACAACACTGAAACTCAAAAATAAGTGCATTGAAACCTAATCCTTTAATCAGCAATATGCAAACAAACATAAACAGTTCAAAGAACTACAAAACAAACAGACAACAGATAGGAGAGATGTTGCCGTTATACAAACAAACACACTGACAAAACACAAGTCAACTTGTTGACTCATGAGTTCACGACTCAATAAGCAACAAATGTTTCAAATAGTGTCAAAAATTTTTGCCGTTTGAGATTGGTGTAATATTGCACATTGCCTCAGTAACATCATTAAAACTGTGCCTCAAAATTTGCGTTTTCCTATCATTAAATTCTGCAGTTTAAATATTGAAATTCTAAATTTTTTTCACAAGGTTTTGATTGTTACGGCAACAAAACAATGGGTTCTTGGGTATTTAAAGTTTTATGAGACCACTTCAAAGCTTTGACATGAAAATGATAACTCAAGCATAGAGATGCAGAGAATTAAAACATTGAGAAAGCAAAGAATGCAAAAAGTGATTTGTAAGAAAAGAAATAAAGAAATGGTGGATAATGGTAGTTGGGGCACAACAATTATTGATTTTTAAAAAAATTTCAAATAGAAGGTTTGACAGAAAAAATATATATTGAAAATTGAAAATCTGAGGAGAAAAAAAAAGAACTGGAAGAATTATAAAATAATTAAAATAACTCAGCACATGAATCCAAATACTGTTTTTCAAATTTGAGTTCTTTTGTTTTCATTTTCATAATCAACTTGGTTAATTCCTCTATTTTTCATAAGCATATCCCTTGTTGGCTAACATGTAAATGCATTTTAGTTTACAGTTAAAACTTAATACAAATGTCAAATATGATTTTCATCATATTTATAATTAAAATTATAGAAAGACAATTCATTGATTATATATATTTTAGAACTATTTTATATAATTTATAAATTCTTATATTTTTACTATTCAATTTAATAGACTCTCCATTGGTTTTAGTAACAAAACCGATTTTGAGAACCTTGATTCTAAATGATTAAACTAAACTTTATTCACTAATTTTATACTAGTACTGAACTGAAAAATACAGTCACACCCCTAACATAATAGAGGTAATAAAAGCATATCGCAGGCTAAGAAAAGTTTTTCAATCACATCATCAAGGCCAAAAAAAAAGGGTAGGGCAACATTTTTTAAAGCACAGAAATTAACAATACCTTCCTACATAATAGCAAGCCAATGACAATTAAAAAGAAATTACCCAAGAAATCATCAAGGTTAAGTGATGCATATGACATCACTTACATTATCATTGTGCTCAACAAAAAAAGTGTTATCGTCTTTATGAGTCATGGTATCATTAAAATATCTTTTATTCCCAGACTGCTCATATGAGGAAGCAGATAAATCTAGCAAGACATCCAAAGCCTGCAAATCAAAAAATACATTAAAACAAATTATTGTTTTAGGAAAGAGATGAGAAAAAAGATTATCAAAGTAAAACAGCCATCAAGTCTCATCCCACAACTAATTCCCAAAAGGAATCCTTTTAACTATGAACTTCATTTGCTTTTTACATGGCACACCATTCTGTCAAAGGCAACTTTTTTCCCAGAATTATTTAATATAATGTAGATGGTGATCACAACAGGTAGTAATACTGAAGCGCGAATACAAAAAAAAAAAAAAAGAACAGATAATAACTCATAGTCCAAAGATTTTCAGACATAGTGCAACTCACAATTTCTTCAATACCTTTTCAACATCATATCCACACTGACCTGCAAAAGAAAAGTTTTGAAGTCATGCATCACACAACTGCAGAAACCTCAAAATACAGCATTCATTTCAATCATGAAAAACAGTAGATCCATGAAGCATTGACTAAAATGTTTATACATGCTACTACAGTCTACAATTCAATTGTCATAGACCATCACTGTTCAAGGAGCACCAGTACAAAACAAATAAACAGTAAAGATCGAGGAAACAATCGCTGCTAAATTAGAAGAAAACGAATTTCACCTACAATACAAGCTTAATATTGTGCCAATCATTTTAATAATTCTCATGGTTTCGAGTAAATTCACTTCCACGAGATGCGAAATGCATGAAGAAGATCTACTCTCAGTATAAGGATAGTAATCTCCGTCTGTGACTTAAGATTAAAAAAAAAAAAAAGAAGCTACCCGGTCATGTTTGTACCCATAGTCGCCGATCTACGTTGTCTCCATTGATCATTTTTTACCCCAACAATTGTTTATACTTGTCATATAATAGTTCAGTATTTTTAATACAAAGGCTTAAAGAAAGCTATAATCATAAAAAGAATAAACAAGTAAATACTCACACAGGACATCTCTAACAACAGCCATGCTAAGGTCGGAATCATAACTGAGCATTGAACATAAGAATTGCTCAGCCTCTTCCTTGGCCACAGCGCCATTACCAAACTCCTTTGCTTTGGCGGAATATCTTCCCGGGCTTGCCTTCACATAGTCCTTTCCAAGAAGCGTTGAAACCGTCCCCGTAACAGCCACGCCTCTCTTCTGCTTATTGTTACCTCGAAAGCCCTTTCTTTTTACCAAATCAGCCTCCAAGTACCCCTCCGACGAGCCCGAACACGAAGTGGTACTACTGGAACTCGAACCAAAACCCGAAGTTGAAGTCAAGTCAGAACTCGATAACCCACTCATGGACGGATCGTCCGCGCTGTCGGTCAAGTTGGATAAGATCCCAGCCGCTTTGTCGATATAACCGTTGGCTTCTCTACAAGCCGAGGAAGCTTCTTCGAATGAGATCGAATCAAAAGCTTCCATTAACGCCAACGCAGCTTTGGTTTCTTGCTGTTCATTTTGTTGCCCGTTGTGGTTGCCGGAGGGATTGGAGGCGCGTGCGGGGCGGTACTTCTTCTTCTTCTTGGAATGCTGCTTCATGGTTTTGTAGGGATTGGAGAGATTATTATCGCACGAATCGGAGAGTGATTTTTGTGGAACCCTAAATTGTTGGGGAAGAGAGAGAAATTGGATTCGGTGCTAAAGATTGAATTACCGAAAATAACAAGTAAGGAGAAGGCAGGCAGGCAGTTGAGAGATATTCAGGTCCCAATTGCATGACCATAAGCATAATTAAGGGAGG
Source organism: Jatropha multifida (assembly GCA_948099535.1). Taxonomy (NCBI): domain Eukaryota; kingdom Viridiplantae; phylum Streptophyta; class Magnoliopsida; order Malpighiales; family Euphorbiaceae; genus Jatropha; species Jatropha multifida. The sequence goes on from CANUEX010036165.1 coordinate 20,807, forward strand.
AATCTCAACTGGTACGCGCTTCGTCCACTTGGGTAAAAAGTTTTGCTGTTTGTTTTTGACTCCACGGTCTTATATGGAATCTGAGTAGCACGCGTTATTGTCCTGAGCCTGATTAGGATGGATTAAGGTTAAATCAATCTGATTCGGTGGATCGGACGTCAATATAGTATTTAGATTTATTCTGCAATTGGTTATGATTCGGTTAAGTTTGAATTTAATCTTATTAACTGAATTAATGGAAACAAATTGACTTAACCAAATTGATCGATCCATTGATTTTTTTTTTTTCCAATTAAAATCAATTAATTTGGTTTTCATTGCAATGCAGTTAAAAATTTATCCGGTCAACTTGATTTGATTAGATTAAATAATAAATACAACTAATAAATATTCGTCACAGATTAGGTTATACAATAATAAGCTATATGATAAAAGAAAAGTATATAAATTTTTATAATTTCTTTCTAATTTTTTTATTATTATTCAAAAATAAACAATAAAACAAATCAAATGAAAATACATGCAAACGTGTCGGTGAAAGGCGACTGGTGGCTATTAATTATGTGCATCTTCTTCTTTTTCTTTTCCCTGAGAATTATGCGCATATTATTTATGGAAGTTGATTTGAACAGTTGGGATAACCATAACCACAATTTACAACCAACAAGCTTCAACTCCATACAAAAATGGAAAACCGAGAGTAAGAGAATGAAGCTCTGATTGGCGCAATTTCTTTGTTTAAATGCATTAACAGCTCTAAATCTGCATTTATTCCTCAATTACTGGCTCCAACGAATACAAACAAACAGAGCTTGTGGAAAAAGATACCTAACCAAATTTATTTGATACAAGAAAAGAACATGGTGAAGAAGAGCAGTTTGGTGCTCCAACTGTGTCATGGCTTTCCGTTAACTGCTATTATAGGTTGCCCCGTGCAATGGGGGAGGATACCTTGCTCCATTGCTATGGATTCTTGAGCAGCTAATAATTTTGCTGCACCAAGGGAAGAATGCAACTGTTCATGCCCCGCTGGCTTCAAGAATGTTAACCCATTATCACTTTTTTCGGGATACAGACTCTGCATTTTCCTTCTCTGAACCTCATCCTTCACTTTCTGTATGACAAAAAAAAAAGAACAACAAGTTTGAAAACAAACATTCTCGACCTATCATGGATGAACAAATTCGATATGCAGAAAATGGTGTTCAAGAATGACCATGAAAGTCAGGCTGTAAAACTTAGAAACTATCTTGCCTCTGGTCTTGCTTTGTTATGCTAGAAATCAAGAAGTCTTTTTGTATACTGTGAAAATAAAATCTTAGAACCTATTCAACATCCCATTTAATTCAATTCCATCGAATTAAATTGTTATATGAGAATTGTTCCCAAACTCGATGCAAATTAAGAAGGAAATCAGTTTATTTTATTCTTTAAATTACTCTTTTAATAGTTTTGGTTATTTGACCATGTACCTAGTCTAGTCTAACTAAATGTAATTCTCAAAACATTGAAATTGAAAAGACATGACTTTTAATACTTCAAAATCATTTCTTCTATAGATTATCTTATTTTCAAACATAAGAATTGATAAAATAGAATCTTTTAAATTGAATTTTTGCAAAATTTTGCTCTCCAAACAGGGGGTTACACAATTTGGAAATGATCAGGAAATCCTTTCGAATAATCTTCATATTCCTCAAAGCAACAAGTTTTAAAGGAGCAGATTCCTAGAAACTACTCATATCTTTATGTGAGGAACTGATTAACGCCCCTCAATATGGAGAACATCATGGCCAAAAATTTAATTAAAAAGCAAAAGACAAGTAAAATTCCTTTCATTTGAAAAGCAGAAAGTATGCTACAAACTTTTATCGTTGATAACCATGCAAAGTGGAATTCCTGGAGCATATTCTTCAAAATGAGATTCTAAAGTCCCAGGCCGGCCACAGAAAAAGAAAGAGACTCCAATAGAAATGCTCCTGACAGGACTTTTGATTGCTTATAGCATCTGGCACTGAACTTTTAAAAGCAAATATTGAACTCATGGAGTTCTTTAACCAAAAGCCACTTTAAAGTATCCTTACCAAACAATGGTCATTTTCCTTACCAGCTTTAGTTTACAGTAGTATCCTTGAATAGGAGCCAGATTATCACTGTATGTTAAACAAGAAAGTGAAAACTTCAACCAGGACTCGTGCATTTTAATTTTCTGTTCAAACTTCAACCAACCTAGACGCTTAACACAACACTATACACCTAAATATCCACCTATGCCATATAGAATGTAGAAATATATGTTCCCAGCTAAGAATCTTCACAAAGATTTAAGTATTCATTCCCATGCATTTAATATTTCATTGTGGATAAGGAATCATGTGTGTGCTCTAGCCAAATATGGAGCTTAATGGTTACAAATGATAAAGAGGACTAGCTCCACCCAAGTTACTAATCTAGTATTTTTTGTTTTGTTCTGCATAATTTAGTGATTAAGATGAAAATACCATCCTCATCTAGATTTTTATGAAATAGATAGTAGCAACTTGGTCTGCAGTGTCCCTTTTGGAATTATATTGAATTGCGGTTTTGTGGTCCACATACAAGAACAAACAAACTTCTTTCAAATAAAAAAAAGGGGGTCCAGCATTTACTCTTTCTTAGACACTGCAAAGGTGATAATTTCCTAATCAACCAACATCACGCAGCCAATGCTCATTTCCAAAGTATTTTGATTATGTTTCCCAGTTCAATGTAAATTTGTCCCACTAAATTTGTGCACTTTAGAAACTAAAAAGTGCTTTTGTTCCCTTTCTTTCTTGTCACCATGATAAACAACTGTCAAAAACTAAATTTCTCAGCAAAGATAACACCTCATAAAATAAATAAATAAAATGTTTCGAAATGAACCTGAAGCAGCCTCGAATCAAACTTTGGCAATCCAATTTGTTCAACAGTAAGCGAACCGAAGAAGTTACCAAGCAAGGCAGCATCAGGCATGGACAATCCCTGAACCAACCCTACCACAAACCCACCTAAGAAACTATCACCTGCACCAGTTGGATCCTGTTGATTGGCCAAAAATGGCGAAATGCTCAATTCCCCATCTTTCCAATACACCGTACACCCTTCTTCCCCATTGGTCACCACCACGCAACAGTACTTCCTCACCTCCTCCACATCCACAAACATGGCCTCCTCTGAGGACACCTTTAAAACCCCAATTCGAGGCAATAAGGAAAAAAATCTGGTTTCACGTAACTGAACAAGCTTCACGGCCCCATCAACAGCATCAAAACCCCTTATTAAAGCTTGAATATCCACGAGAACGACATCACAAATCTCAATCATTCTCTCAAGCGTCTCAGGCAATACCTCTCCACCAACACCAACCGCCATCCCAAAATCAAACCTCGCGTCAGGAAGATCCGTTGGCTTAATCGAGTCACAGGCGCAAACCCGTTTCAAGACCCGATCTTGATTACCATTATCGTGTACACCCAAATCAAAATAGGCGTGAAATATTGTAGTTTTGAAATTAGGCACTACAATTGGGATTTGATTAACTTGATATCTAAAATCATGCCCCACTTTAGCAATTAAACTACTAGCAATTGACATCCCATTGAGGACGGTGGAAATGAAAGAGCAAGCGCCGCCGAGAGATTCACCCACGATGGTGTCGTTTTGGATTAAAACGTCATGGCAGTAATTGCCCACAATTAGGACAGGAGGAGTGGGATTTTGTTGGGTTTTGTGGGCTGTGGTTACCATTGTAAAGCCGGTGCAGGGTTGGCTCGGATTTGAGGTGGGTCATGGAGAAAGAGAGAGCTAAAAGAATGGGGAGAAAGACATAGAAATCCAAGAGAAATACACAAATTTTAAGGAAATAGAAATGGACAAAAAAAATTGGAGTCAGCGAATATGTGTCGAGAGATGGAAAGAAACAGAGAGAGGAGGCGCGCATGAAAAAGATTTGTTTTGGGAAATTTATAGAATACAGAGGGCGAAGGGAGTGATGGATGATGGTCCTGTCCTGTCCTGTCTGTCCCAGTTGCGTTGAAGCGCTGAAGACATGCATGCATATCCTTTTAAACAAAGGCCCTTTATTTCCATCTAATTACCAAAATTGTGATCAGATTTTTTTTGAAGGACAGAATAGACAGATCCCATTCTCATATATCCCGTGTAAATTTTGCTTTTTTCGAAAATTTAATTTTTGAATTTAAAAAAAAACTAATTTTTCCTTCTTAATACCATACCATTGATAATGAGGAGCTTAACTGTTCAAAAAAAAAGAGATAATGAGTAGCTTAAGAATCTGATTCAAATTCGATTACAGATAAATGGAAGGAAATGTAAGTCATCAACTAAAAATAAAAACAAAAAAGCTTTGAATCGGATCCTTAGCTAGCCTGTTTGCAGCCAGTAATTGAAAAGCTCATTTCTGCTTTTTTATGAATGGAAAATAGCTGCAGAGATCACAGATGAATGCATCCACGCCCACACCGTAGGGATAAAGGACGACAAGAGTCTAGAGATGGATACCCCATCGATAATAATAATAAGAATAATATGATGATGATGATGATGATGATTAATCGGCTCAAGAACGTATAGCCTGACATGGTGCCAGACCTGCAACTCTTATCACCAAAATCTCTATCCCCTTTTTAGTAGCCATACCATACCTGCCCAATCTTACAGGCTTATAATCTTACAAAAAAAGGAGAGATACGAATGCGATAAACTTACGGTTAAAAAAGCAGAGAGATGCAAACTAATTTTCTTTTCCCCTTCAAACAAGATTTAATAAACCATGATTTGTGTTTTGGTAAAAATTAAGGTGATGTTTGATTGAAGATAAATAGACTAGGAAATATATAAAATACTTGTGTTTAGACAAAGATAACGAACTTTCAACAACGTACGTGAGCTACACAATAAGAGTCTACCAAGGCGTGGAGAAATTTTACACAACTAACTTCACTTAAAAGCAAACAGGCGGCCACATCTTGCTGTGCTTATTACAGATAATGCCCATAATTTTTGCTGACAGGCTAATCAAACCCTGAAAGTTAAATAAGGACCAAGAGAAGAATCATCATACATTGTTTTAAACTGCACATTGGTCAGGATTTCAATGACACTCTCATCTAAGCATACCAAGGTTGTCAACCAGTGCGGATCCCCCCCATAAATGTCCTAGGATCAGGGCAGTTTCCCGAGAATTGAGCCTGTGAGAAGTCAAAACCAGGATTCTGCAAAAAGTAATACTATGATTAAAAAAATTACATCCAAAAATTTTGAACAGTATGGATAAGATTAATAGTACATAGATAATGAATTCATTGCTTATATGATGTACCAAGTTAACCCAAACAAAATTGTTTAAAAGGCAAACTTAGCAGTAAACCAAATGAATCCTGCCATAGTCAGTAAGCACATACAGATCTGATTGCAGCTCATCCAGCATTGGGAAAACAAATTTCCAATTTTTTTTTTCTCTCGAAACCCAAGATAGGAATTATGTGCACTTGTAAGTTGAGGCTGAACTAATCTATAGAGTCAACAAAGAAATATCATTGTTACTGATTTTTCTTCTTCCATTTCTTTTAAGGAACACCAAACTGATGCTTCGATTGGAAAATATCAAAATTCAAGGCAGTTAAGCAAAAAAGATATCTTTTGGATATCAAACTCATATTGTCTGTCTACTAGCACCAGTTAACACACACTTTGGACATATTATAGCTTCCAAACACTTGCAACATGTTATAGCTTTCAAACACTCAAGTTAAGTATGGACTCACTATGATTATCTTTGGAAGTCTCCAATAGTGACCAGCTAAAGTAAAGTCAGCTGCTTCAAATATGCAGGCTGCAAGCAGCTTTGCTTAGATGACAAAGCATCGTCTCAACGTTTGACCTAATATCACCTACTCGTAACCCATGCTAACAATATAAGTCCTTACAGGTTCATTACAAAAAAAAAGCGTCCCAAGCATTTAACATATGACAATCATAATCACGGATTTATATAACAGAATTGGTAGCAGTTGCATTATCAAACTGTATCATCTCATGTTGGAGCATTTCACCTAATGGTGCCTTTAAAAAACAAATCAAAAAATGACTTAAATCAATACTAATACAGGAGTTCAACTAAATTGCATTCATCTTTAATTTAACAAATTATTGTTGTCTAAAAGATATAATAACTGAACAGCTAGAAAGACCAAAATAATACCTTATTTTACATAAAGCTTTTGAAGCACCCCTAGCAAATAACAAACCAACTGTTTAAATGTCAAAATAAAGGTGTTCTGATGCTAAACAAGAATCCAGGAGGCTGGTATGAAAGGAAGACAGGAGAAGAAGTATTCTACAGCTCTGGGTTGGTGAGATTGCTAGCAGAAATTTAAAAATTGTAGTTTCAGGGTCTTTATATCAGTAACAAATGTTGCAGCCGTTATGTAACAGGTGCAACGAGCTCTGTCTATCCACTGCCTGTGAATCCAAATTCACAGTCCTATATTGGCTAACACCACAATGGTCATAAAATTCTGTTATACGATCTGTACGAACTGTTTTCTAATACTTGTCGAGGTATAATTAGTTTTGCTGCACAAACTTGGAACCTGGGATAATTCTTGAGTGCAATATACAGTTTTCAACTGTCTGATTGAGTAGCAGTAGAGTGGCCAAGAAAGAACAGAAAAGACAAACCTCTGAGCTTCAAACAATTTAAAAGACTTAAAATAGTTCCCAAATTCCAAATTACATTGAATATCTCCTTCATCAGACCACTCTCAAGACATAAGGGGTCCTTCTCGACGGTTCAAAAAGTAAATTGGAAATGCTTAAAATCTTAAATTCATCCAACAAAGTTAAAATAGCACTTCATCACAGACTATTTGACTTGCAGCTAGCTGCATAAGGAAGCACTTCGTTGAAAGAAAATTGGTCATAAATGAACAAGGATACTTAAATATAGAAAATGAGAGCCTGAACTAGAATGCTTGACATAAGATTGCAAGTTCTATATGGAAATATGTTCATTTTGCCCCCCCAAACTTGGGTCAGAATTTTGAAATTAATTTTTCGGCCAACAAAACCCCATAACTTGATAAAAGTTGGTTCAAGAAGCCCTTGTGTTGGGCTGAAGTTATTGTGCCTAGCCGACAGATGCACAAGGTCAAAACAAGAAAACAGAAATTAATTTTAATTTTTTTATATTAATTCTTAACAGTCAGGCTGCGATCTGCATTACATTTAAGAATGAAGGTTATTCCAATCAATTTATAACTAGCTAGGGTATTGAATTTAGAAAAACGTTTTAGGCATGGAGAAGAGAAGCAACAACTAAAGACAGTGGCTTGTTGAGCTAAAGAACAAACTGCAGTGATCATGAAATAAGTAGCAACAATGTTTGTCTAAATTGTTCACACTGAAGGACTGCTTTATGTAAGTTAAGGAAACCACAAGAATGGGCATTCTCCGTGTCATAGCCCAAAATTATATGAGCTCTAAAGTTCCTCGTTCATGGTAAGTTTCCTAAATCATTTCTGATCATTAGTTAAGGACTAAAAGTCCAACCTCTAACGAGGAAGATTAATCTAAATCATTGAGCTTCAAAGTTACCTGTAACTAAAGCATACAATTTCTGTGGCATATTTTCCATATAAAACCTAATAAGTCAAACTATCAGTGATCATATCAACTGTTCTGCAATTAAGTTGAATTTCTATGACAAAAATTCTTCCCCAATCTGAAAGCTGCAGCTCATAATAATTTAGGGTATCTGCATGGAACATCAAATATTTCCTCTGATATGCATAAAGTACCAATTTTTATTTTATTTCAAAGAGCAAAAATGGCATTGAATAATCCCATTAGAACGACGAAGAGAAACCATTCACTGAGAGAGACTGAGTACTCCAATTTGATGGCTATTTATCAGCACCAAGTTAAAAGAAAAACCAGTTACTGAGAACTCCAAATTAATCTCACAGTGTGTACCAACCTCTCACAGGTGCACGTGCGCCGACCAGCCCAACAAATAGGCTTTTTGTACCTTTTTTACTAAGTTATAGGATTTTTTGGCCAAAAAATAAGATGGACATTGCAAACTTTTGGTTCAAGGTCAGGGAGCCCAAAGTGAATCTTTTTTCCATTTTATATCATAGGCTTCAAGAAGAAGCCAAACGCATCAATCTTCAAGAATGAGCATACAGAACTCAAATCATACATCTAATCATCGACCTGGTATTATACTGAAATCTACCATATAAAGAAAATAGTTACTCACCTCTTCTTGAAACCTCTGAAGCATGAGACGCTTCTGTTCAAGATCAGTGGAGTAAGGATCCAACTGACCCTGACCCAATATTGGAGAAGACCATGTCTGACCCTTGTCCCTTTTTTGGAGGGTCAAGTGCATTATATCATCCTCTGCAACAACACCAAGCCAATTAGTCCACAATTGTTATGGTAAATTGTCAATATGAAACAAATAGCAAGACATTGCAACAAATGGAATACAACTAGTATGCTTAACAGAATTGAAGGAATTAGCTTCATCTTAAAAAAAATGATTCTTCGAAATTAAACACGCTAGAAAACAGGAGGAAATAGAGAAATAAATAGGGTACCTAAAGTCCAAAAGGAAGAATCAGTCTTCACTGGGCAAGAAAGATCATGCTGAAAAACCAAAAGAAAAAATGCAGTCATATCAATCAAAAAACTAAAAGAACAAAATAAAAATATAAGAATGAGGAAAAAGAAATATGCAAGAGATGGAAGTGAAATAATTGAACTGACATTGAGATAAGGAGGGTTGCCTTTGATGCCGACTTCAATATGTTTGGACTGAATCTTACAGTAGAACAGCTTTGGATGAACGTTTGGAGGCACTTTAATGTAAATATTTACCTCGTCTAGGGTTTGATCCCATTCAAATACAGATTGGCCTGATGAAGAAAAAAAGATCAAAATGAAAACGAAATTTCGACAAATTGATAATCGTACAAGAAAAGAAGATACAGAAAAGAGAGGAAAATGAGATAAACAGAGACCGTTGTGGATGAATTGGTGGCGCTTCTCTGGAGCCAATTTCTCTGCCATCTCAAAGTGTAGGGCTGTCTCTGTTTGTTTTCTCCCGAATTAACTTTCCTTCACTTCGCGCGGATTTTGATAACTTTCTCAACTTCCTGAAACTTCTATTCCCAAAATTCCTTCCGTGATTTTCACCGCGCACTCTCCTCTCCTAAGTTATATTACATCTTGCCTTATTTAAGATTTTAAGAGTATATTAATATTTTTTTTTCAATTTTATTTATATTTTTATATCAATATTTATTTTTCCCTTTTATCATTATTTCAATTATAGTTAAATTAAAATTTCGACTACTCACATGATTGAAAAAATGAAATGAAAGTACTATTATTAAAAAATGAAAAAATAAAATGAAAGCATTTTCTAATAGCAAAAGTAAAAAAATTAAATTTTTAATATCTATATATATTAAAAAACAAAGCAATTTGTATTGTGAAAAGAGTAAGGGTTAGCCTCTGAAAAAAGTCAAGTGGTAATAAGACAATAATTATACAGTTATAAGAAAATAAAATATAATTATAAAAAGATAAATTATTTTAAATAATGTCTTAATTAAAATAATATTTATAAAAAAATTATCTTTAACACTAATATATTAATATAAATTTATTTTGTATTACAAAACAATTAATAAATAGTCCACATACTTATAGAAATGAATATTAAATAAATAATACATTAATATTTTAAGTAAATATATAATTATTTATAATAAATTATAAATATAAAATAAAATAAAACTTAATTTCTTATTTCAATGACAAAAACAAATTAAAAAAAATACTTCATTTTTAATTAGTAATTAAAAAAATCTTAATTTATTAACTTGGTATATGAAGTAGTTTCATATATCAAAAGCTAGATTATACGGGTACAAAACACGAAATATGAGAATGTATGATATACGAAAATTTTTAAAAAGTATAACATTCACACTCTTAAAACATACAATACAAAACAGGTACTACATTAATATTTCAAATAAATTAATGATCATTTATAATAAATTATAAATATAAAATAAATAAAAAATTTAATTTCTTATTTCAATTACATGAAAACAAATTTAAAGAAAAAAAACACTTCATTTTTTATTGATAATTAAAAAAGCACCTTAATTGATTAATTTGTTATTTGGAGTAGTTTTATATACTTAAGTTGCACAGACACCGGACATAAAATACGAAAATATATATAATTTAATAATTTTTAAACAAATAGGATATCCATGTACTTATTACACATTATAATAATAAGTAATACATTAATATTTCAAGTAAATAAATAATCATTTGTAATAAATTATAAACATAAAAATAAAAATTACCTAATTTCTTATTTTAATATAATGAGTTAAATTCTAAAAATTATTTTCATTATTGAAAAATATATTAATAGTGTGTGTGCATGTTTTATATAGAACATATCATACATAGTTTTTGTTATTGTTAGTGAAAAGTTTCGCATAATATTTAAGAAAGCATATCTCAATCGGAGGTAACAATTTTAATTGACCAGAAGAGTACTCAAAAAGATTCAATGTGATTTTGACGAATTTGAGCAGTGAATAAATGAGTTTGAGACGGATTCGGATAGTATTTTTACTATCCATATCAAATTTGAGTTGAATTCAAAAACTTGGGTACTCAGCATCTGTTATTCGTTTAATTAATATTTTAAAAATAGTTAAAATAATTATTTTTATAAAAAAATTATATATATACTTTTTTAATTATATTAATGTTATAAATATATTTAATATATATATTATATTTTTTATTAAATTAAAATAATAATTTTATAATTTTTACTTATTTTTTATTTTTAAAAAATAAAAGAAATATATTTTTAATGTAAACGGATTTAAATATTTAAATAAATAATTATAATAGACTTTGAAACGAATTTGATTATTAAAGATGAATTTTTATATAGATTTGAATACTTAAATTTTTTAATCGAGTATTTAAATAATTTAGATATAATAGCATTTTGAATCCATTCAATTTAAATTAATATTTTCTCCATCCTATTTGTTATTATAATTTTTGTGAAGAAAGATTTATAACAATTAGCCTGACACAGTTTAGCATGGCGCGGGTGCTAACGAAACATTAATCTCCCCAAGTACTAGGTTGCACCCGTTAGGGAGTTTTATATTATTTTTTTTACTGCATTGGGCTGAACTAAATGAAACACCAAGCCCAAAAATCTAGGCCCAACTCCCAATTGCCATAAAACAAAGAAGAAGAGTTCGATCATATGGAACAAAAAGACAAGGAATACTAGGATTTAGTTTTTTCCTGAAGAAGGGAAAAACATCATATGTTGGATGGTAAGAATAAGGAGGGAGAGAGAGAGGTCTCAGTGTGGAAATTTCCTCTTCAAAACTGGACTAGTTGTTTACAAACACTTACACACCAATCAAACTATCAAATGGCGTTTTATGCTTTCGTCCTTTATTGTTATTACGTTACATGCATTTTGCATCAGATACTTCGAAAAAAAAAAAGAAAAAGAAACGACAGCCATTTGATTCTTTTACAGAGGAGGCTTGAAAATTCCACGAAAGTTCTACCATTTCTTTCTTTCTTTCAATATCAAAATTCGTACAGTTAGAGAAACACACAGATATCTTACAGTTTCTTACAAATCTTGCGTTTTACACAACTAATTAATGTTTTAGCTTTACTTCCTTCTAACATTCATTAATTAATTCTGCCTCGACAATTTAGTTTTTTTTTTTTGGCTTTTGATTAGTCTTAAATAATGCTAATAAATATTATTAAGTGCTTTTATCCATTAGCATGTATGTGTATGTGTATGTATGTTTCCTCAACCCCTTTGGAAGCTAATATAAAATGGAAATAGCCAAGCACCAGACAATTGCTTCCTCAAGCAGAAAAAATATAATTCAAGGTTTAGCTTATAACGGAAAAATTGAAAAAAATTCTTGTATAAAAACAAATTTTACAGGAATAAATTCATGAAACTTAATTAATTATTAATGACAAAAGTATTTAACAAAAAAAAATCATTAATCTTCTTCCTAAACTGCCATTACTGTTACATCAACTTGTAATTCAATTAAAGGAAGTTTTTAAACTGTCATTTAAGAGAAATAAATAATATAAGATCTATATATTTTCGGATCCCTCTCAAGAAAAGATCACCGTTTTGCATGCAATAAGCATAATTATTCGCTAAGTATGGTATTATAGCCGTTAATAAACCCTAGCCAGGACCAAGAAGGTATTATTGGAGTGGTAAGCGATTTTAATTGTCGTAAGCCTGAGAATATAAGTTTGATTCCGGAAAGCGCACTTTACTAAGAGAGCTAAACTAATGCTCGGGGGATTAAGAGGTCATACCCAAAAAAGGAAATCCTAGACAGGTGTGTTATTACTTACTGGGTATTTGCAGTTTTAATCTGTGTGCTCTAAACAACAAATTAAAGAATATCGATTGTTGCCACCTTAATATTCAATACTACGTACGTGGAGTTTCATGCAAGAATAGAAACAAGCATGGAAAATTCCAGGAAGCTGCTTTAACATACATAAAAATGGCATAATATAACTTTGTCTAAAAACTCATTCTTCTTATATATATATATAAACGCAATAACAAGCTAAGTTCTTGTATAACTTCCTTAACAAAATAAATGCATGTACAGAAATAATTAAGATTAGCTTATATTTTTTCAGTATTAGTAGTTCAAGTTCTGAAACTATGGACTACTCGCGCTACACTCATGAGGAGGTTTCAGACGTCGAAAATGGAAATATTAATGCTCCCCTCATGAATAATAATAGTAAGGAGGTGGTGGTTTTGAATGGAAATGGAAGAAGGGCACAGAATGTATCGTCTAATATAATGAGTAAGAAATCAGACCCAGCTCTTGTTTCAAGTGTTAGGTTTCAAATTCTTAGGCATTTCATGGCTAATCTTCAAGAAGTCATTCTGGGAACTAAACTTGCTGTGCTCTTCCCTGCCATTCCTCTTGCTATTGCTGCTGATTTTTATAGATTTGGTCGAGTAAGTTCTGACTTCTTTTCATCATATTTATGCCTTCCACTTTGTATAATAGAACTTTTTTTTTTTACCATGTTTATTGCCTTTTAAAACTGATTTTTAAGGTAAATTCAATATGTTTCAGTCATAAACTGCTTTGTACAAATTACTGAGATGTATTTACTTCTATACATACAAACTTATAAAGCGAATTTCCAAAAAAAAGTTATCAGATTTTGTGAATGCTTTTGGCCTGGGATTTCAATATATATCCTAATTTATCATTAACTTTGTTTGTTCGTCTACTTAGCCATGGCTATTTGCTTTGAGCTTGCTTGGACTCACCCCACTTGCAGAACGTGTCAGCTTCCTCACAGAGTAAGCCTGAAATCTTTGTTTCACATTGAAAAAAAAATTAGGGTTTCCTAATACTCTTTTTTTTCTGATTTTATAATTCTCAGACAAATTGCATACTTTACTGGTCCAACAGGTAATGAAAACCGATCTTTCTACGAATTTTGAGTAATTATAATTAAGTTTTGAAACCCCATAATATTAATTATGAGAAATATTCTGAAATGCAGTCGGTGGGCTTCTTAATGCAACATGTGGGAATGCAACAGAAATGATAATAGCGTTATTTGCTCTTTATCAAAACAAAATACATGTTTTGAAGTGTTCTCTTTTGGGTTCTGTCTTGTCTAATCTCCTCCTTGTTCTTGGGTCCTCTCTTCTTTTTGGAGGTTTGGCTAATCTTAGAAAGGAGCAAAGATATGATAGAGTAAGACTGATCACAATCTAATATCCTATTTTTGTTTTAATAAGAAAAAATTCTTAATTGAATTTCAATTTATGGTCTAATATATATACTTTGTTTTGGGTATTAACAGAAAATGGCTGATGTGAACTCACTGCTACTATTGTTGGGGTTATTATGCCACATACTGCCGCTAATGTTTAGATATGCCATAGGAGAAGGCAATGTGACTGCTCACTACACTCTTGAGCTGTCTAGAGCAAGTAGCATCCTTATGCTTTTAGCTTATATTGCTTATATCTTCTTCCAGCTTAAAACTCATAGGCAATTGTTTGAATCTCAAGAGGTGATTAATAAATAGTTATTAGTATTTTTATTCCTCTACTATGTATCCAACCTGTTAAAAATATCTTTTATATATATGGGTTTCCATGGAATTATAGGAAGGAGAAGAAGAGGAAGAGGAAGAAGAAAAGGCAGTAATAGGATTTTGGAGTGCATTTTCTTGGTTGGTTGGCATGACATTGATCATAGCATTATTATCTGAGTATGTTGTGGGTACAATTGAGGTACATTACTTACAATTCTGAATCACTCAATTGTCTATCTTTTTTTTTTTTTTTGTACTATTTGAACTCAAGTTTATGTTCAAGTCAGAGTGCAAATTACTAATTAAGCTTGTGAATCAGTCTGCATCAGATTCTTGGGGAATTTCTGTCAGCTTCATTAGCATAATTTTGTTACCAATTGTGGGAAATGCGGCAGAACATGCAGGAGCAATCATTTTTGCTTTCAAGGACAAATTGGTATAATAAAATACACTATTTGTCCGATTTAACCCTTAATAAATTACTTAAACCCATCTATTATTTCTCGATTTTTGGTTTTCTTGGTATTTTGCAGGACATTTCATTGGGCGTTGCACTGGGATCTGCCACACAGATTTCAATTTTTGTGGTAAGAAACAATTAGTAGCCTCTCGCTCCTCAAAGCGTAATGGCTGAAAAACAAATCTACATGGTAACATTTACTTTCCTTTTCAGGTCCCTTTATGTGTGGTTGTTGGGTGGATAATGCATGTCAACATGGATCTCGATTTCAGTCTTCTCGAAACCGGTTGTCTGGCTTTCACAATAATTATCGTAGCTTTCACTTTACAGGTTTGCCCATCTAATCTAATCTAATCATTTTTACTAATAGTGATTATCTATTTTAATTATTAGTGGGATTTAATTACAAATGTGATACAATTCTGTAAATCTCAGGATGGAACTTCACACTACATGAAAGGAGTTGTTCTTTTCTTGTGCTACATTGTCATAGCTGCTTGTTTTTGGGTTCACAAAATTCCCCAGAGTAACTACTTTTTAACTAAATTATAATAATACTATTATTCAATATTTTACAAAATTAACAGTCATTGCTTCTGCTAATGTTGTTATTTTTTTAATGATCAGGTCAAATTACAGTTGGAAAACCATTTACAGGAATATTTGCTGCTTAGCTTGGAAGTTCATGAAGCATTGGAAGCACTTAACCGGCTTTTTGGTAATTCCAGATTATGAGTGGTAGAGCTGCTAAAAAAAATGGAATTCCACGAAAGAAAATGTTTTTTTTTCTTTTGTCCTCTTTCACTTGTATTTTGTTAATTAAGTGATAATTGCAATCTAATGACATTATTAATAATCAAAGAACGAAGAAGACTTCTTTTGACTTATCTACTAGTTTGAATTTTTTAATAATAGGTGCCAACATCAACATCTTTTGCAATTATCAAGAAACCTTCTTCTTATAGCCATTATACAGCCACTGATAAGCATAGCTTGGATATCTATGGACAAAGTTAGAGATAAAAATGATACTAATAATAATATTTAAAGCTTCATTGCGACCATATCACCGGCACATTAACGGCCAGAGGTCACAATCTGCCGGCAATCAACCCATCCTCCTCTGCTAATCTTTGACGCCGCAACGCAACTATGACCTACGTTACCATGTGCTTCTCTCTAATTTTTAATCATATTCATATTTATATATAAATATTTTTACTTTTAACATCTAAAGCAATCGATTGAAATAATGGCGTTTCCTATCTTAATTATCAGCATCCAATTATTGACCTGCAAAGGAACAGGACGACTCGTTCTCTTCATAATTTTCGATTAACACTATTATTATTAATAAGGTCATTGGCATTCTCTATATATAGCTGCTTCAAAGTTCATAAGTCAATCATACGAGTTGTGCGACAATGGCAGCTAGAGAAGAACCCATTAAAAATGTGGCTGTCATTTTTGGGGTTACTGGGCTTGTTGGGAGAGAGATAATGCGAGGATTGCTCGCAAAATCAAAATGGAAAGTTTATGGTGTAGCTAGAAGGTTTGAGAGTTTTCCTATCAAAAATCCCAATTACCACTTCATTTCATGTGACTTGCTAAATGCTAAAGAAACAGAAAAGAAGCTGTCTATTGTGCAAGATGCGACTCATGTATTTTGGGTTACTTGGGCAGCTCAATTTCCTCTAGACAGTAAAGAATGCTGTGAGCAGAACAAGATCATGATGTCCAATGCCTTGAATTCTATCCTCTCTACAACAAAGGCAATAAAGCATGTTTCTCTTCAAACGGGAATGAAGCACTATGTAGCACTGCCACAGAAAGATAATAATGTAAAAGGACAAGTTTGCTTATATGATGAGGATTGCCCAAGAGCAAGCCTGGGGTATAACTTCTACTATGTTCTTGAGGACTTGCTTAAGGAAAGACTAGCTAGTAATAAGGTGGCTTGGTCTGTTCTACGGCCAGGCTTGTTAATGGGTAGTTCTAATAGGACTTTGTACAATGTGATGGGTAGTTTATGCGTTTATGGAGCTATCTGTAAATACTTAAATCTTCCTTTTGTGTTTGGAGGGACAAGAGAGTGTTGGGAGGAAGTATGCATTGATGGGTCTGATGCTGTGTTAGTAGCTGAACAGCATATTTGGGCAGCTACTAATGATGAACTATATTCGACAGATGGTCGAGCATTTAATTCAATCAATGGCACAAGTTTTACTTGGAAGGAAATCTGGCCAATTCTTGGAAAGAAGTTTGAAGTACCAGTGCCTAAAGACATGTTCTTGAAAGATTTCTGGTTTGCAAAAGCAATGAATGACAAAAATAAAGTGTGGGCAGAGATTGTTATAAAGGAAGAATTAGTTGAGACAGAAATGGAAGATTTGGCTAATTGGGAGTTCATAGACGTATTGTTTCGTTGTCCGATGAAAATGCTAGGGAGTCGAGAAAAAGCTGATCGGTTGGGTTTTACCATGAGATGCAAAACATTGGATTCGATCCTGTATTGGATTGATTCAATGAGGGATGACAAGCTAATTCCTTAATATTTACTCCTTTTAGAGCTTTAATTTGGATTTTTAATTCAGGCAATGTTATTCTGTTCGACTGCTCTGAGTTGTTTTGTCTTCTCCTTGTTTATGAGATATGAAGATCATAAATATATATATAATACAGATAGATATTAGTTATTTATTAAAGCGTCCAGACTAGAATCGAAGATCCCAACCTTGTTCTCCAACTAAGCGCCCACAACTTCTTACTGGTCTTTGCCTTGAAGTGAGAGGCGTCAACTTCAATTTGATTGATCATTTGCGAAACCTAAGCTGCGCTGGCTTCTCCATGTTTTGGGTGCATTAATTGTATCGGCTAAGGACTTTATCTTGTCTCCCTTTCGAGATGCATTTTCTGCATGCCACCTAGGTTCAATACTTCTCTTTAGCTGTACTCTTATTGAGAGAAAAACAATAAAATAAAATAAAATAATAACAATAGTAGATAATAGGAAGTGAGAGACAATGACACGAGATTTCAGTCTTTAAATTCAACTTTGGATTGGTAGAAACACAGTATATTTTTCTTGGTTTCCAGAAGTTCTAGTCGATTCCTTACGATCCAAATAACAAGATTGCCAAAGAAAATCTCTGGCCTCATGCAAAAGATGTCAGGAAACTACATTTCATCTTTCCCTGTAAGCATATCAAATTTGCCAGTAAAACAACTGGAAGATTAGCAACCGTAAGCGGCATAATGAGCAGTCCCAACCAGTCTCCGATCAAGTTCCACAAGAACCCTGTGAAAACCTGTCTCAGGATAATAAGCAGACGCCTTAGGTTGGATTGGCTTGTGACTCAGCTGACATGGAAGGCTTCAGTGGGAATTCTGCATCATCATCATTATTATTAAGAGCACAAGGCATGGAGAGAAAACTGATAACAATAAAACAAACAATTATAAATGACGTAAAAGTACTTGTACCTTATTGTTAGAGTCAGATTATCTCATCTTGTCTGGAAGTTAAGGACTTTCACAGAGATCGCAAAGATAGAAAAGAAGAAGAAGCAGAAGGCAATGAGCACTGCGACTGAAATTCCAACCATATAATATTCAAAGCCATAATTGATCTTCAAAAACTCTTTGATAGAGCCTTCAAATCCTGGTCCTATTATTTTGTTCTCTGCATCACCAAGCTGAGAAGTGATAATTCCCCGTAAGGTCCAAGCAATGGGATTGATGTAATGGAACCAGATCCACCATGCTGGTATTCTCTGAAATAACATAGGAAAACAAGTTATAGAAATTTATGAAAATGGCTAAGATAAAAGATTTATGAACCTTGCAAAGGTGCAGCTACATATACTATAGAGATTGTTAATATTAATTAGAATTCCATTTTTATTCATTCCATGTTAAGTTAGGTCCTTAAACCAGTAAATTATGTCCTTGCTGGAAAGTACATTACTTACTGGCTTTGGGATAAGAAAGCCCGAGAGGAGATTCCATAATGAATAAAATGCAGAGGAGATAACGGCTGACATGTGTTGAGAAGGCGTAAGGCCAACTGCCATCATGCCATAAAATGTGAAGTAGGTGAAAGTAAGGAACATGAACACCAAATAGAGGAAAAATTTGCCTGCAACATAAGAGTATCCGTATCAGTAATTTTTCAGTATTCTTTAATTTCCAAATGGTAAACATTAGAAAAAAAAATTGTTCTTAATAGATACATAAAAAAGCAATATAACAAAAATATATATAATGCACATTAGATTCTCCAAACTACCATCATCAATTGAGACAAAATTGCACACTTCCATAAAGATTCAGAATATCAGTGGAAGATACCAATGAAAACTTAGGCCATGTTCACTACAAGGAACGGAATGGAAAATGGAATCCAAATTCTAAATTCCGTTGTTAACTAGCAGTGTAAGGAGGGAGAATAGGAATAGCAAAGGAATAGCGCTTTTTTTAGTCCAAAAACTAGATATGCGTTTGTTTCTTTGCATAGTATCACAAATCCACATCATTTCAGTCTTTTAGATTTTTAATGATTTCCCATTCCATTCTTTCCCTTATACTCTAACCAAACAAAGGAATAGAACCAGAACTCCTATTTCATGCTGCATACGATATATAAATCTATTGCCATTCTCATTCCCTTCAATTCCTTATTCCATTACATAGCCTTCGAATCTTACCAGCTTTAATTTCAAAACCATAGCCTTATAATCTTACCAGCTTTAATTTCAAAACCAATCATGAAATATGTGATGAAGCCATACAAAATTGTCTGCACAAGGATGTACGGAATCTCCACAAGACCCTGTTGACAAGAATACTTAAATGTATCATCACCAAATTTTTTCTGCAAGAACTATATCCCACCAGAATTTCTTTAGCACAAAGGAACTTACCTGCGCTAATGCATAGGCTAATGGAGAGTACATTCCAGCTGCTCTTTCTCTGTAGAACACTGTCCTCTCAACTGAAACTATTGGCTGAACAGAGGAAGCATTACTGACCCCAAGAAACAGGCAGGCAGAATAAAGTGCTCCCATAACCATAAACAAATCTTGAGTTGAATTTCTAATAAAAAAAAATTAAATTAAGTGGTTAATGCCTTCCATGAACAATTTCACCATGAGATTCATGCTCAAATGGAATGCATGTAAATAACAGTCCCAAATGTTGTTAGAAAGAGGTGAAGAAAAGATGGGAAAAAACTTTTGCTCTCTATTAACTTTTTTTGGCCTCTGCTTTCCTTTCAGTTTTATCACATTCAGATGGAAAATGGAATATGCCATCAACAACTTCCAAAGAAAAAAAAAATTATTATCATAGCATGCCAAAACTACACCAAATGCTATAAGTCCAAAATATTGAATTTTGTCACACAAAATATCAAGAACTATTCTAGCATATATAAATGATCTATGTTCTCTAGCAACCTAGGACTGTTGTCTTCAGAAACTTAATAAATTTCTAAAAGATTGAGGGGGAGAGAGAGATGGCAAGGTGAGGGAGATTGGAAGAAAGTTTCCCAAAGGAAAAAAGAATAAAAGCACAAGATAAAACTGAGGTGATCATAAACAAAAGTGATCCACATGAAGACTTTCAATTTTCAAAGTTATTCTCAGAAAAAAGGATATTAAGGGAAATTACCTTCTTGAACCAATCTTCCAAAATACTGACCCTAAAATCAATGCAGCTAGCGTAGTATACAATAGCCTCACTGTATTATACCGTGGACTTCTCCAATATACAAGATTTTGCTTTCTAAGGCAAACCCGAAATTGTGTTTGGCTATCTTGTGCATAGGTGGAATCAAAATTTAATGGTTTTGAGTTTGCAGGCGGGGTACTGAAATGCATAATTGACTCTTCCACCTCCCTGAAACAAGGTCAGAGGACTCAGTCATGCAAATAAACAAAACTATAAGAATAAACAAGATGGAATTTCACAGTTCTTGCTTGCAGTTTACAGAGACATCAATTGGATTACCTGTATTGCATAGAGATTTTATATAAATCAGCAAAATCTTCTCCAATCCTCTCTTCAACAGCAGGTGTAGTGACCTCAAGCATCCATGTTGCTGGGTTGTAGCCATCAGGGATCTGAGGGATTCCCTTAAATCCCTAGACAAGGATAACGAAAGTGAGGACCGTGTGCTGTTCCCTCAAATAAGTTCTGATAAATAGACAAATTAATCTTATTGAAATATGATAAATTAGTATGAATTTTATAGCAGAAGTCCCAAATTACAAGTTACAAATTTTTTTTTTTTTTTGAGCAAAAAGACTACTAGGCATCATTATAACAAGATCCTCAATAGCTGTAAGACTCAAGTGAAGATATGATCGTTAGTCAAGGCTAAAAAGCATGGCCTGAAAACTAATCCTAGGCGATGTCCAAAATTCATCTTGGAGAAAACTTAGAAGCCAAAAGTTGTCATCTTGGATTATGCAATTATACCTGAAAATAGTCTATCATAATTTGTGAATGCACTCCAAGCTTCCCTCCATATATAACCTGGCCCCCACGTTTCATGAGAAGTAACTGCATATTAAACCCAAAGATTATACACTTGAAAAAAAAACTAATATAATGCATGTAGAGTTTACAAATTTTTGTAAATTTTAAAAAAAATGTAATCTAACCTCATCAAATGCTTCAAAAATGTCAATACTTGGTTGATGAATAGTGCACACTACTGTTCTTCCAGTATCAACCGTATTACGAACAGTTCGCATCACAATGGCTGCTGCTCGAGCATCAAGTCCAGATGTTGGTTCATCCATAAAAATAATGGAAGGATTTGCAACAAGCTCAACAGCAATTGTCAATCGCTTTCTCTGTTCTGTTGATAAGCCAGTAGTCCCTGGCAAACCAACCAAAGCTTGCCTAAGGGTATCAAGCTCTACCAATCTCATTACTTCTTCAACAAAATCCTGTAGCACACAGAAATGAGTCTCAGTATAAGGATAAAGACAAATAAACAAGCATGCAAGTCTGCCTGTGCGTGTCCAGAAACCTTATTGCACAGCTTACATGTCTTTGTTGTCTGGTGACTTCTTTTGGAAGCCGAAGACTGGAGGAAAACCATAGAGATTCCTCAATTGTAACCTGAGGAGAATGTATATCATTTTGCTCAACATATCCTGAAACTCTAGCAAATGTGCGTTGTTCTTTATTGTAACCTGATATCTTGATACTCCCTTCTATATATCCCCCAGTTTTTCTGCCAGCAAGTACATCCATCAGAGTAGTCTTTCCAGCTCCACTAGACCCAACTAATGCAGTCAGAACTCCTGGTGAGAATACCCCACTCACATTTGACAAGAGCTGCAACTTCTTTTCTGGGACACCTTGTTTAGTCATTTCCTGAGAATACGAAAATATTTTGAGCTATGTATGTACAAAAAATCAAGGAAATAAGAACTGGTACAAAAGCACATCACCTTTGGCATATCAACGAAGTAATTCACATTGTGGAAAGTCATTGTCAATGGTTGAAATGGAAGAATCATTCCTGTCTTTTTAATGCCCTCCTTTGCAGATGTTTGATTTGATTCAGGCTTCGGACCAACATTTCCAGCAAAATTTTCTTCCCTGGAATCAACTGGATCGGCCACTGTTTGTGCCTTCAGAATAGCTGTGTGGCAAAAGGAGTTAGCTGGAGCTTTCACCTTTTTTTTTTCGTTATATTTCTAGAAACAAAGAGGGAATTTTCAAGCAATAAAGCTTCATTAAAACATACGATTTAGGTAGGTCAAGGCACACGTCACACCGATGTTGAAAATCACTGCATATAGCCATAGAACCCCAATTCCAATCCAATACCAATCATCACTTGCAGGCAAACTATGCTCACGGAGAACAGTGTATCCAATTGTATTATTTGTAACCGTTGAGTTCTGAAAAATATTACAATTACTTTGTCATAGGTAATATATATGTATATTAGAAAAAAAAAAAAAAAAAAGCAACAGCCAACTGAAAAGTGCATCTTCCATGCGATAGCACACCTTCATCCACCTTTCAGCGCCAAATTCATTGACTGAAATTGCTCGTTGTCCATAGGATAACGGTGAAACCCAAAAAGCCCAAATCCACCAGGGCTTAATAGAATCTGACGCAAGAAACGATTGAATCAGTAGTTGGAAAATGAACTTCAAATCATCCAATGAAAACGGATGACAAACCTTTAGGAATAATAAATCCACCCAATAAAAATATAATCAATAAAGAAGCTGATCCAAACGTATTGGCAATAACCATATCTCGTGCTATCGAAGCCATCATGCGAAAGAGACCCAGTGCCATTTGATGCACTGTAAAGAGTAAAAGCAAAAAACGGAAGAACCTGCAACATAAACAGAAGCTAATGAATATAAGGAAAAAAGAAAGGAGAGAACATCAAAATTCAAACTCGATAGGTACCTGCCAACAGAAGGGGCAAAACCAACAGTGTAGTATACAACACAAGACCATACAAGAGCTTCAACAGCAGAGTATGGTATGCGAAGAATAAAACTGGACAGAGACCAAGACCATCCAGGATGAAAGAGATTGTCGCGTTGCTTGTAAAAAACTGGTAGTCGAAATATCAGTAAGGATAGTTCAGAAAAGCCATTAAACATCATGTGCACCAGCCCAAAAAAGAGGCAAGAGAGATAGAGATTCCCATTTAACTCATCTGTGGGATGCAATCTTGTCCGTAAGAAAACTGTACAAGTGATGCATCCAATAAAGAAGACCTACGGAATTAAGAAAATTAAAAACAATGAAAAGCAACGTAAGATGAATATTGCTAGAGTCAGAGATTACATATCTATCAATAATAAAATGGCAAACCATAGGTGTAACTTCCAGTATGAAAAGAATTTCCAAATGAGACAGCTAAAGCAACCAATAACAATTGATTTCAAAAGGAATACTTGAGTAAATATGTCTGTTCGCAGTTCAAAAGTATATTTTTAAGGAGTCGTGGTACATTTGAAAGGTAGAGAGAATAAAGAATGTGTGCTGCATAATACGAGACATACAACAAGACACACAGACACATCATTCCCAATCACAATCTAAAAGAAAAATGACCATAAGAATCAGAAAAGGAAACACGAACACTACCTGGAATGTCCTAAAACAATAAAGAAAACGATGCCGATTGATAAGTAGAATTTCTCGCGCAAAGCATGCTTTAAACAGTTCCCATATTGACACAGCATATCTCGTTTTAGACAAAGCTGAAGGATGACTTTTTGATTTGTCAAATGGAATGGATAGTGAGGATTCCACAGACTTTCCAAATCTAGAATTTTTGAATGCTCTTGCAATTTCTGGAACAGGCATGTACACATATGGTTTTGAAGGATCAGCCCAGTATTGTGCTTGATCCTTTTTTGAAGTGACCTGCCAATAAATCATGTGAGGCAAGAACCAAAGAGAATAACCAAAACCTAGAAACATCTCAAGAAAAACACCTCTTGAAGAAAATCTGCAATGCCCTTGCGTGGTGGTAACTGAAATCCGAGTGACTCAAAGAACTCTAAAACTTCTGCTCTTGGGCCTTGATACACCATGTAGCCTTCTGATAATAGTATTAAATCATCAAAAATATCAAATGTCTCAGGTGGAGGCTGCAGAAGAGCCATCAGTACAGTTCCATCCATTTGATGAACAAAGTTCCCTATACATTTCACTATTTGGTATGTTGTGGAACTATCAAGTCCAGTAGATATTTCATCCATAAATAAGGTTTTTCTTGGACCAACAATCATTTCTCCTGCATGATCGGATACCAGTAATTATAATTTGACAGAAGAATTTACAGAATATACTTATTAACCAAAAATTCAGCCCTAGCTACTCTTAAGAATGATCACATAATTTTAAGTTGGCATGCCCAAGAAATACTACATTCTAGTGACAAAATGCGCAATAATTCAAGTGGACCTGTCAAAGTTCAGGGAAAACGATAAAGTGTGCTGACAGAGGCACACAGATGAGCACACTAACATGCACACACACACACGCATATATATATATATAGAGAGAGAGAGAGAGAGTTAAAGAGAGATACCAGAGGTAACCCTTTTCCTTTGACCACCTGAGACACCTCTCATCATATCACTACCTACTATTGTCTCTGAGCATACATCAAGACCAAGCACTTTTAAAACATAATCAGTCGAAACACTGTGCTTTTTACCAGCAACAGAAGATGCCTGCCAGTGAAATTATTGAAAGATTAAATCTGGATAGAAACATATGCATGTAAAAAAAATATAAGATACAGAAATGTTCAATTAAGAAGAATAACCTTCATAAAAGCATCAATCTCTGGACTTGGAACTATTTTCTTTTCTTTCTCCAAACGGAGAAGATCTTCCATGTAGGCTGAAATTAGAAGTTGCAAGGAATTATGGAGAAAAACAGACGAAGTTATTAAACTACATCTCCATGATAATTCATGCAAACTAAGCAATAAGCATTTGATTATATTGGTCTAGTCTGTGAGTATTCAGATTAAGACTAAATTCTCTTTTTTGTGGAAGTTATAGATTTATCATTTGGTGGGAAGCTTAAAGAAGAAATGATGCAAGATCATATCAAGAACTGCATGTCCTTCAATGCAGTACTCACTAAAAGAACAATATGGAAAATGGCATTTATATGGTAGCAGCAAAATCTAAGGTATCCCGGCATTTATATGATAATTCACTAAAAGAACTATACAATTGATACACCTTACAGCAAATTTTCTTCGATTTTTTTCTTTTTCTTGAAAAGGAATAGTATAGTTAACATGTTAAATGTACTTTTGACGTTCAGGACATACTATGCTAGAATATATCACCAAAGAATATTACATCAGCAGCATTTATAGTGATTTGTGCTATCTTCTCTTTTAAAATTTTATAATAAATCCTAAAGAGACATGCCTATTTTGGAAGTCATTCACCCTACCAATATGTCATGTCATGCTCATGTAGGGCCAATATATGTCCATCGAAGTAGAAGCACAAGGAAAAGGTAAATTAACAGCAACATCCCAAATTGAGGATATAATGACAATTAAAATGTGGATTAAACTTGTAACCAAAAAAAAAATGGATTAGACTAACCATTCTAAAAATTGGATTTTAAGATATTTGGCATGGGTATGAAAGTTGCCTATAGAATTTCAATACTGATAATTCCCCTTAAAAACAAAATTGAAATAATAAAAGATTATAGAAAGCCCAAACTTTCATTAGGAGTAACTGTAACTTCTAACTGCGGCAACTCCCTTCCTCCTAGCTATCACCTTAATGACTAAACAAGTATCCTATCACCTAAATATATTATGGAAAAATGAAAAGAGAAAAATACACTGATACAACCTACTCCTTTCCCAGTCAAATGAAGATGTCACATTTGATCATTATGCCTATACTAACAAGAATAAGAATAAGAATCATTGTTATCATAAAAACTGAAAAAGAACCAATTACTCAATAAAAGCAAAATGCATGTCTTTAAATCAAGAAATCTAATAAAATTTTCAAAGAGCAACAAACCTGCAAAGCTTTCACTTGCGCCTTGGCAACTAGCAGCAAAATCTAAGGTTTCCCGGACAGTAAGCTCTGCAATGTGGTTATCTATTTGGCTGATGTATGCAGAAGTCCTTTTAACATAAAACTCATCAAGCTTATGCCCATTGTATGTAATATTTCCGGATTTCTGAAAATATTAAATTCCGAATTATGTTTGCACTAACATTACTATAGCAAAAAAGGCAAGGATGAAAGAGATACAGAGTTATCCTTCGTTGGAAATTAGCCAAATGAAACCCGTCTGCTTGTCCTCTTTTTTTTTCACTTTTTCTTTTTTGTTTTCATTGGGAAGCAAATTATTGCAATGAATGTACAAGAATGCCAAGTCAAAGGTAAGAGGTTTCACGCAAGCACGAGTTTAACCAGTCTTTTGCTATTTATTGCAATTCATTAGAACATTATTCAAAATAGTCTAGTTTTCCATTTTGCTATAGTCTTATAAGCAGATTAATTTGCATAATTATGTAAGAGGCCACAGGGTGAAATATCCCCTCTTTCTACTGAGAATAGTGATTGAAAATTGATTAGGCCTTAGTAATTATGAAAAAATAAAGGAAATAGACTAAACTGAAGTACCCACAATTATCATCAATATTTAGCATATAAAGATGTCACCTAATCTAGTTTTTACTATTGAATTTGAATATGGGCTTCCTTATCTTCTTCTCATCTTATATCATCCTATATTAGCCTCCATAACTTTGGAAAAATATTGCTAAGAGTGAGTTCACAAACAAATTAATCTTGAGAAATGAGAAACGACAGAAAAAAACAAAATGGCCATTTCATGTTTGGTAAGCAAAAAGCTATTATAATGGAAACTACATTTGGTAACTCAAAAGTTGATGAGCCACCAAAAAATAAGGTCAATAGAGAGAAGTTGTTAATAGTCATTTATTCTAAATTAATGCAGGGGATACCCGTGATATGCTCCTGGACATAATTGCAAGGAGAAGTACTAACCTTTATATCCTTGGCAAGCTTCCCCGCAAGAGCTAAAAGCAACGTTGATTTGCCAGAACCCGGTGGTCCTAAGAGCAAAGTCATCCTACGAAATCCCAGTACTTACATAATAACCATGGACTGCTAATTTCATATGGCTTAGTTAACATGTGAAACCAATAAATTATCCAACAGACAAACAGTGAAGTATGCATGCTTTTGATAACTAAAAATGGTTAATTTGCTACCCAAAAAAAAATGGAAATCATTCTAATTAATATCATATATGAGATCATCACTAATTTCTTTTTGTCCCCCCTATGAAAGGTGAGTTGATTAAATTATAAAAGCATTATTTCGTGAGATTATTTAGAGCGCTCCTTTTTGTTTTTTAGACCACTATTTAGATTTGCTGCTTAAGCCTAATTTTTATTTTAAGGTACAAATAAGAAGTAGCTTTTCGCTAGTTATTAAAAACCATTTCTAAAGAAAATAATACTAGGAAACAGATTTTTTTTTTTTTTTTCCAAAAAATACTTTTTTTTTACTATATATTTTCAGAAATACTCTCATTTAAACAAAAATTATATTTTCATTAGTTTGGTCCATAGGTGAAGCACCTCAACCTTGAATGTCATATCCACTATTATTTTCCGTATACTAATACTATAGGCCAAATGCCATATGCAATATATAAATTTACCAAACGTACACAGCATTGTAATTACATTATTTTAATTATAGCAAACATTCCCGGAAAATATTTTTAGAAAGTGAAACAAAAATAGAAATGACCAACTTGTAAAGTTATTGACGTAATTCATAATTTCGTCACAATATATAGTAGTATATCTTCTAGAACATTTTCACATAAATATTCCACTCACATTCACTACGGAATCAATAGCTCGTCATAAAAAAATACTATTAATTACCTTCCCGGTTTTATAAGACCACTGACATCGTTTAAAATGGTTAGAGAAAGTTTCTTAGGATGATATAGTCCCAAACCAGCCATCAAACCCTGCGTTTTAATTCAGTTATTAGAAATCAGATCAGATGTAACTCTAACACTAAACAAAGCTTAAAAAATGGATCATAAAAAAGGGATATCGTACTAAAAGAAATGAGATGATACTTAACCTCAATAGTGTCGCGCACAGCATTAATCAAGGTGGGCAAAGCTCTTGAGCCAGTTTGCACTTTAGCCACAAGATTTAGATGCTCAAACCTTACTTCGATCTTTGGAGCCTCCAATCCAACACTTTAATGGTCACAAAGAGAAAAATGAGCCAAAAGTTTATTAGAGAGACATTTGAAATTACTGAACATCATCAGTCATAGAATTCTGGAAGTAAAAAATCGAATCGCGTTTTCTTACTCAAAACTAAACACCGAATCCACAAGTTAAAATAGGTGCGTATAGAAACTCAAAACCAAAAGAGAAAAGAAAAAGAAAAAAAAACGACTGCATTACTTATCGAGACGCTGTTTGATTCCTGAAAGGAGTTTGTAATTGTCTTGAGTGTTTGTAGCCAATGCCTTCCGAACCACAAGCTCTCGATTGGCGCGATCGAGTTTCGTGACGTCGATCGTTTCCATTCGACGTTCTTCTCCTCCATGGCTATAATCCGTTGAAGACCGCCTCAACAACGCAAAATTGTTTCGCTTCAGCGACGGCAATCTCGCAATCGCCTGCCACTGTAACTCGGCCTCGTCTTCCCTTACAGAATCTGCATTGGATGGACGTGCAAATGACTCTCTTCCAGGATCAATCTGAACCTCCAAGTACTCCGTCCCGTTCAAAGCTGCAGCCATGGCTGGCGTGTTGTCAGGAGATCAGAGGGCGTCCTTCTGAATGGAAATGGTATTCTGTGAAGTGGAAGAGTGGCTTTATAATTTATGACGCGTGTAATGTTGCGAGGGAGGGCGAAGAGCAATCCCGGGAATTTTGAAGGAGTTGAAAGTGAAATACCCATATTGCCCTTATAGTCTGGAGTAGTAGCGTATTGGTATTTTGAAATGGTAAAAAACGAATGGGGTATATTCTAGAAGGTTTTCCATTGTCCAATTGGCAGTTCGATTTGCCCTTTTCTTTCGCATCAGGGAAGCTGACGTCATTGCTGATTATTTGACACACATTTTGCCTTTTCCCCTTCTATAATCAGACTTACTAGCTGCTTGTGAACTGCATTAGTTCATCCAGTTACTCAAATTATGAAACTCTTCATTTTCTTTTTCTAACAATTAACACACCATAACAACTTACTAATCAATAAGTATATTGGATTACTGAAAGAGCTCATTATTTTCTTTTCAATATTTAATAACTAAACAAAGTTTATTGTATTAATAGTAAATTTTTTTTCAATAATTACTTACTCCATAAGAAATTCATTGCATTCACCATTTGTCAAGTATATACATTCTTTATCTCTTTAACTCCAAAATAATATTATTTAAATTTTAAAATATTTAAAATTATTTATGTAGTTTTAAATAATAATATAGTGTTTTTCCATGCTGGCAAAATGGGAAGTGGTTGTGATCTTCTAAAGGAGAATTAACGGAAGTGTTGTGTTGCCTACATGACTTTGTCTATCTTAAATTCTTACTCAAGATTAGCATCAACGTTCTCAAAGCTAAATCCAACCAGATTGTGAACTATGACTTATTTAATTATTTAATTTTTTTTTCACTATTATTCTATTTTTATTTTCCACCGTCTTCTCTTAACCCTAAAAATTCACACGCTACACCTATTTACACTCCATGGTAAACCTATATGTTTTATTTTAATTAGATATAATTTTTAAAAAAGAATACATATCAATACACATACATATTATCATAATGCATTGAAGAGTCTATTTGTGGCTTTTCCCATAAAAGCCACAACCCACAATCACATCAGCATTGCTCTTAGTCTTAGTACTCCTTCAACGATTCTTAGTCTTAATACTCCTCAAATTGACCATAGCTCCATTAGCAGTGAAAAAGTAAAAATAATAGAGATATAATTTAATATGCGTTAAAAATATTAAAAATTTTGATTGTTTACGTGGTTAGCTCGTGATCGAATCAAATACATGAAGTCGCAGTAGAATTGTTAAGCTCATCTATAACAGGCAAAGCCCTCCAAACTAAAATTCCCACTAGAGTTAGTGGGCTCACCTATGAAGGCGGAGCCCTTCCAAAAATTGGCGTATGCCGATCTTTGCGGCGAGCACACGGTATTCTTTAGTAAAAGGCGAAAGAATAGTTCGCTTTGTGCTCACCGCTCGGCTGCGTGAAGTTTAACAGGGTGTTCGTCTCTCTGATATAGGAATTCCCTTGTGTTGGCAACGCTTCATTTTTACGATGTGGGATTAGCCGCTTTCCTTCGGCAGTATTCTTGGGCCTGGCTTGCTCCACCAAGAGACCATTTCACGCCCTGGACAGCCTCTTGGTATTACTGTTATATGGCTGGGCTCATCAATTTCCGTGGACCATATCTTCTCTTTGTAGTTCACAATCCAGTCCACTTATATAACAGCCCCATTAGCCATTACACTATGCGAGTTATCCAAGCCTAAGGTTTTATGACTCGATGTGAACTCCATACTTGCTGTAAGATTTTTAATTTACGGATTATAGAGATTGAGCTTTTGGAAACTTCGAGATTTTTTAAATTTAAACCTTATTATTTAGTGTTGTTCACTTAGTAAAAATTACTTCATTGCTGACATAAATTGCTATTTTACTCGCAACAGATATTGTTATGTAACACGAAAATATTCCTTTATTTAATTCAATAAATATATACGATTAGACCTCCTAATAAATTAAAAAAAAAAAGTAATTGCAGAAACGTTTTTATATCTGCTTGTAAATGAAAAAGAGTCTACAGTGTACAAAAACAAAAGGTATATATTTGGGGTAGGGAAGGGTACCCCACCGGTGCCCTACCACAAACCAAAATGAACCAAAATGCTTCCCCTAAAGTTAGCAGTACTGATTAGAAAAGGAAGAGCCCCTTTTTCCTGCAAGGATAAAATATAGTTAAATCTTAAATTATATTCAAATTAACACTTAAATCCCTCTATATTTGAAAAATAACTATAAAGCCTTTCCATTGAAAAAAACGATCTCTTTAAATCTAAAAAGTAAGTATATTCTATCCGAAAAGCATTGAACTAACAATAAAGAAATCAACTTTTAAATGGAAAGATCTAATAATGAGACAAATATATAAACGGAAAAACCTAGTAGTGAGACAAAAATATATGTTAAAGATTTCATATTTCAAAGACACTTATATTTTACTCCCTTGTTTTGTGGAGGGATTACTGGCTACCTATGTACAGGGTTAGTTGGCAAAGCAAAACTATCAAAATTAGGACAAATTTTGAAGATCATCACATACCTTGGCCTAGCGTTTAACTTTGCGAGGACAATGAACCGTTTTTGATTGGGATTTTTTCAACGTAGACTTTTTGCCTTTGGATTTGAATAATCCATCATCATCAGAATCATCGTCACTTCCACCCCCAAACTTCCGTTTGGACTTCTTTTCAGCATTTCCACAAAGAACAATCTGCCTCTCTTCCTTCTGTTCTGCAAGTTCAGATTTCTCCTTCGGCTTCCAAATGAAAAGGGACCTGAAAGACAATCTTCATTAGACCACAAAAGAAAGTTGCCAAAAGGGAACACCAGAATCAAGATAAAGAAACAGAGGAGGAGGGAGGAGATAAAATTCTCTCCAGTCTCCATCATTGTTTTTCTAACCTATTCGAGACATTAGATCCTAGACATACATTCTTCAAAAGTTAACTATCCCAATTGTCACAAGGGAGATAAAAAATCCAATGAACTTTTAATGAGCCAATTGCAAAACCAAAAGGAACTAAAACACATTGCATCTATGTGATTTATTTCTTTAGGATACAAGTATCCTAGAAACAAGACAACCTTTAACAAGTTGCTTCACGCCACCAATGCAAGGCAGGTATCAAATGTAGCATAGCCGGCTTAAGGATAATTATAGTAACCCATCATGAATTCTTAGACATGACAAAAGTAGATTAAAATGCTCAATTAAGATGGTTGGCTCAAGATCGTACAAAGTTGTAGTTAAATATTGGTCTAGATCAATGCACAAAATTTTGCCACTACAGCATATGAACATTGAAAGAACAGGGTATAACCTTGAACTGCCGGATGCCAAAATATCATCCCGAGGGTGTAGCTTGTTTACGGGAGTAATAGTTGTGATGTTAGGATCCATAACTTCAGCAACTAGTTGCCCATTGCTGGTATCTATGAAATCAATGGGATGCAAAGCAGCACCATTGTAATTTTCACTTATATAACGACCAATAACTGCAAGGGATTCTGAAGGATCCTGTACCAGAAAAGAGTTTCGGCATTTCCAAAGATGGGAACAAGAAAAAAAAGAGGAACCCATTACATGCAGTAAATTTCATTACCTTAGGATCCCATTCAGCTCGAAAAGGAGTTAGATGTCTGTTGAAATCATGACTATGTACAATCTCTCGGCTTGGGGAATCCAAATTTCCAAAGATAGAATCCCATACACGAAGACGGTTATCTTGAGAGGTGGTAAGAATTTTGCTCCCAGACAGTGGAGAGAAATATGCACAATTAACAACACGTTTGTGCGCAAGATCACAAAGAGAAGATCCAGCTTCAAGTCGACGCATATCCCAAATGCGAGCCTGAGGTAAAAGTATTATGCCATTTTCAGAATCACCACAAACAGAACCATGAACAAAATCAATATAAACAAAACATATCAACAGGAACAGATATTTCAAGAACCGATAATATTTCACACAGGACATAGATAGTATGAGAAAGTGTTAAAAAAAAAAAAGCTATTAAAAGGGAGGTAATAGAGGAAAAAACCAGGCTACATATGGCTAGAGAATGCCAAATTGCTAATCAGTTAAAAAATAAAACACAGATTCAAGCATGTAATGAAATTAATGACTTACAAAATGATCATTTCCACAGCTCAAAAGAAGCTCTGGATGAACTGGATTGCAATGAAGGCCAACAACTTTGCTACCTTTCTTATGGATCAAGATTGTCTGCCCAGTTTTACTGTTGGAGCGCATATCAACCCTATGCATGCCGCGCACAAAATATAAAATTTTACAATAATAAAAACTGAGGCAACATGTTTATATGTTTAGATATCACATAAAGAAAACATGAACACCAAGCAAAAGCATCACACTTTTCCTCATGGTATGAGGTGCTTGCACTCATTCCAAAATTCATTCCTATAATTCAATTTCTGGATGTGCTTTGTTCATCCCTTTTTTTCTTCTATGTTAGTTAAATGTTAGAATTGTTATGGAATAAACTGGCACCCTGCCACCAAACATCTCAAATAAATTTTTATTTTTTTTAAAAAAAAAGCACCACCTTCATTATCTCAAGAAATATTCTTCTGTATAAGACCAAACTTTTATGAGCGCTAGCTTCTGAGACTGCTGGTACACTGAAAACCCAAAACAAAAACTAAATGTTCTAACCCACACAACAGATGTCTAGAAAATAATTTGGGACATAAACTTCAGGCCAAATAACGACTATATTGCATGGAATATCAGTGAAATTTTTATTGTCCCTCCTAAAGTTTGCCCATCAATTTCCTAACATAAATGATAAACTGACGTCTTCCCCTAATAGTAGATAGCAATGGACGGTCCATATATAGTTTAAGACTTGCTAACAGTATGGAGCTAACAGTATGGAAACATACTCACAGCTCTTATGTCCCCCTTTTTCTACTCACTATAAATCTAAAGATTTTGAATGTAAAATAAAGTGGAGAGATAACGTACTTACATGTGGAGAAAACCAAAATTATCAGCTACAAGCACAACACTTTTTTCTGAGTTGATATCCATGCCATAAAGCATTCTCCAACTGCTCGGTCCCTGCAGAAAACCCATATTTATGATATGCTTCATGATAATGTATCAGAATCAGTTTGTGAAACCAATATGATAATTGAGGAATATTACATCTCTTCTCATTATCTCTGCTTTTGCAATTACTGATCACACTACAATAATGTAGGGATGGTGTGCATCTTTATAAATTTCTAAATTTTGTTTTCCTAAAAATATCTAAGCGGGGAGATTAAAGGGCTACACATGGAGACATATTTAGTTTGATATACAACATATTCATATGCGCAAATAATTATAAGAAAATTAAATTGACAGTCCAAAGCTTGACCAAAGGCAACCACAAGTGATCAAACCCCTGACAAAGGACCCCTAAGCAAACTGCATGAAGTCTAGACGCAGATCCCACTATTAGTTAATTATGGTAACATAAAAGTTGCAGAATTTTAATTACCTGCCACCCATCAGGGTTAAGGTTCATCAAAGATGTCGAAATTCCAGTCTCCATGTCAGTGCAACTAATAGTTCCATCTGAGGATGCAGCATACACCGTACCATCATTTGAAGGTTTAAACCTGCAAAACTTTGTTCATCAATATTCACTCTGATTACAGAAAGCATACAAACTGAGAAGCATTACCAGTATATATACGAAACAAAAATTAACAAGTAAAAATGTTATGACTTCATTGAGATAGCTCACCTCATGTTGTTGACAATACAAGTGTGTATGTTTCCATATACCATTTTCTCATGCACTTTCTCAAAATCCCAGACTCCAACTTGTCCTTTCTTTTACGGTACAACCAAAAGCAGAAAAGAAGGGACACGTTAATTACAATGAAAATATCACAGGTGATCCCCAAGTAAATTATGTCAACCAAACATATATCATGTGAAAGTCACCTTATCCCCAGATAAAAGGATGTTATTTTTTGTTGGGTGGAATTCCAAACATGTCACCCGCCGACTGTGATACCTGATAACTGCACAACATACTTGATCTGGAATGACAAATGGTGGCTTTATCTATTGGCATAAGAGAAGAAAAATAATACAATAAATTCAAGGCGGAGGTCACTTAGCATCCATAAGAGATCACTAAAAGATGATACAGCTTCAAGATCATGCATAACGAAAACTCCGTGTCCAATTTGAGGTATACTAACATCTGGTACAACATGAAAATGCTTAGAAAGCAATCATTCCACAATAGGATGAATAAAATGAAACCCTTGGGAGAAACAAATAATATTGTGGAAAACATAAGCTTCGGCATCATTGCATTGCTATGATACCGACAGTTTTGAAAAGAGGACCTGGCTCAAAAATTTCAAGAAAAGAGCAATTTTCAACTATGCTAGAGGTTCAGAACATCATAACCATAAACTCATTAAGCCTCAGCACAATAAGCCAAAAGCGCTTAAATAAACAGGAGAGAGCATCATATGATTCATTCTGAAGAGAAAAAAAGAAAACTTGCAGATGAATTACTGGAGGGATGTGCGGTCTGAGCTGGCGCTGGAAGACATATTCCAATGGGTTACGCGTATTTCTTTGGGGTGCTGGGATGACCCCATATTCAGTAGCCACTCTATGTGGGCAAGTAATCGTAGTGTGCCCTGCCATTAACAAAACCACATGGCAGGATATAAAATTAGCATCAATATAACATGGAATTTGCAGAAGAGGCAGTGATATAGAATGTGTGGATTGATATATGATATGTACATAAAGAAGAAAGAAAAAAAAACTAACTAGATTCAATTAAAGAATGGCACAGCCACTTACGAAACAAAGAACTAACTTGAAGGCATCTCATTATTAAAAGAAATATAAAGAGGCCATTAACAGTCTAGCAATTTAAATGTGTTGCACAGGAAACGAGTTAATAAGCATAAAAATCCCAAATAAACAAACAACAATCCAAAAAGTATAAGACTTAAGACAACCGCCATTCATGGTGGAGCAAGAGTTACCACACACCAGGCATTTTGCAGAGAAAGCAGGGCTTCATTGGACAGTCTATGTATGTAGCTCCTTTGAATCCCGCTTCATGACCCGGTTTCTTACAAACCTAAAACCAACACAAGCAAACCCACAATTGGGAAAAAAAATGGAGGGAATTTTAAATTAAACCCTATTAAGTAAACAGAAAAGGCTCACTTTGCAGACTTTCTTCAGACTAATAGTAATGGGTGCTTTCCCTTTCTTCTTGGAAACCAAATCCTCTTCATTTTTATCACCATTTCCATTTTCTATCCCTCCTCCAACTCCTTCTTCTTCCTCCGATGCTTCCGACTGGGGGCCATCCTCCTCTTCTTCCTCTTCAATATCACCTTCATCATCTGATGAGCTCTGTTCAGGATCTGTTTCCCTCTCAATCACGACCTTTGGAAATGCCATTCTTCTCGTTTGCGGGGCCATTTTCGGTATTTTCCGACAAAAAAAAACAGCTAAAACTGGCGGTAAGAAATGACAAAGATACAACGATGATTGGAGCAACTACGGTCATGGAAAAAATTCGAAGGGGTAATGGACACCCAAAGTAGAGAGAGGGACGGCTTAAGAGACTCATGAACCGGCTTGCACAGTAAATTACTAAATTGTCCTCTCGATTTCCGGTGCGCGGTGAAATTACAAACATTCTCCAGGATATTTCCGGTAATTAAAAAAGATAATTAAGTGGCGGGGTTGACGTGGCATATTTTCGGCCACTTTGATATAAACGACGACACTTTGGTTATTTTGTCCGGTGTTGAAGGTGGAGACTTGAGAGTTGACACTTCTGCATGTATTTACAAACGACGTC
Organism: Jatropha multifida; assembly: GCA_948099535.1. NCBI lineage: Eukaryota > Viridiplantae > Streptophyta > Magnoliopsida > Malpighiales > Euphorbiaceae > Jatropha > Jatropha multifida. The sequence continues at coordinate 57,803 of CANUEX010036165.1, forward strand.
GCTGCTACCAGAATCGCGCAATTATAATCCATCGAAATTGGAGCTTATAGGCAACCGCCACATACTCTATAATCCATCAACTGAAAACGGAAACTGGAAAACAGGTCTCAGATCTACCGCGCATTAGATGTGGTAGTAACCAATCAGCGAACAGTATATAGAACAAAAGATAAAGCAAAAACCATGGCTTTATTAACATAAACAGTGAAGCTTTGAACTTGAGCTTACCTATTTCTGCTTACAACACTCAAACTCTTCAAAACCCAAAATATTTTCTTTCTCCAAATGCAATAAACCAATCAAGGCCACTAAACCACCGCTTTCCTCGACTTCTCGCAACAAAAACAGACGTAGCTGTCAAACAGGAGGACAAATCCGTAATCGAGTATGAAATTGAACCCTTGCCGGAGGGTCTCCGGCCAGATTTGATGCCGCGACGTGTGGCGATAATCATGGACGGTAATGGTAGGTGGGCTAAGCAGAAAGGCGGGCTTGCATCGATAGGACATGAGGCCGGTGGACGGACATTGACGGAGATTGTGAAGCTTTGCTGGCAATGGGGGGTTAAAGTTCTTACTGTTTTGGCGTTTTCCTGCGATGATTGGACGAGGCCCCAGGTTCACTTCCTTTTCTTTCTTTTTTTTTTTTCCTTTGAAGCTTTCAAAATTAAGGGAGAAATCAATTTTCTTATTGGATTTGGTTATTAGTGCAGGTGGAGGTTGATTTCCTGATGATTTCCTGATGAGGTTGATTCATCAAAGCTTCCACAGTCTCTGCAAAGACTAATAAATTAAGTAGAGCAGACCACTAAACAATCCTCTAAACTCCACCTTCTCGTGGCGGTTAGCTACAGTGGGAAATATGATGTGCTAAAAGCCTGTAAAAGTATTGCTGGTCGGGTAAAAGATGGTCTTACTGAACCACAAGAGATTACCGAAAGCCTGATCGAACAAGAGCTAGAAACGAATTGCTCCGAGTTTCGTTCACAGGATCTATTAATCCAAACAAGCAGAGAACTCAGGATCAGCAACTTCGGAATAACTTGACTTGTTTCCTTTTGGCTGATTGTGTGGAAAGAGTTTTCAAGTGCAATCCATGTTAAATGCATTTATACGGATGGATAAAAAGGCTTAAATGTAATGAAATTTATCGAATTAGGCGGTTCTTAATAATAAGGTACGATAATTTAAAAAACGATAATAATAAATAAAAGTCTAATGGCTCTTATGCTTATAGTTTGGGTGGGTTTTTAATACTGCAGTACTTGATGGCTGGTCATTTGGGATCCCACATTACTTATGAAGAGTTGGTTCAGCAAACTGTTTTAGTAGTTGACAGTGGTTTTAGTAGCATTTAGTAATTGATGGCTAGTCATTGGAGATTCCACATTACTTTTGGAGGGTCTGTTTTACTTAAAAAAATGTTACCAAACACTGTCTATATTAACTTCTAAAAGCTGGTTTAAAATCCTATGTTACCGAATATTATAAAAAATACTTCATTTATCTCATTTTATTGGTTGCTATTCGTTTTTTGATGTCTCAAACAAGGTTTTTAAATTTAAACACGTGAATAATTATTTTTCTCATAATAATTTTTATGATTTTTTATTAAATAAATAACTTTTATTAATATCTTAACGAGTTAAGGGTAAAAAAGAGTAAATGTTAGTTGACTAAATTCTCAATATGCATATTTTGTTAAACCATGCAAATAAAATGAAATGAAAGGAGTAGCATTTAGTAAAAGCGACTTAAAAAACTATTGCCGAAAATATCCGAAGTATGGGTCTGTACGAGATATGTAAATTAGTACGAAATAAAATTTGATTCGCTTCCTTAGGATTGATAGGAGCAATTAATAAAATGCGTTGAGTAATCAGCAGAATGGGATAAGCAACAGAATCGTCTAAGCAGAATGTGTCAAACAACATAATAGTTTGAGTAAAATGTGCTGAACAACATAATAATCTGAGTAATCAATAAAATATGCTGAATAACAAAATGGACCGAACAATTATGCTGAGCAATTTAAAAAATTGACCGAGCAATATTCAAATCAGTTTAAATAGAGATAACGCTCGGTTAAAGAGATATTAAGAGTCATTTAATCAAATTATTAATGTTCAAGATTCTCTTTCAATATTTATTACCATAATTCTTACTAGTAATTTACATCTTCGGTTACAATAGGAAGAACATTATACATATTTATATCACATCTTATTAAGAAGCAGATTACATCTCATAGTAATTCTTAAGTGTTTATATCTTACCTCTATCATTGATGATTAGGTAGATTGCACTTCATCAGTTATAATAAATTTATCAATTTGCTCTATTATCAAAACATACATAAATTTATATTATATACATTATTGTCTTTTATAATTTCAGAGTAATTTAGTTCCTGAGAACTTGATTAGTATACAAATAAACTCAAATTACATTTTCTAGTCTTAGAGACTTATCTCATACTCCCAGGTAAATATACCATTTTGAATTTATGATTATATATATATTACAACTTTCACATAGACTAAGGAAAACTAATTAATGTAATTTATTTTCAAAACAACCATCTAACAATACTAAATTATGTGTGTACAATAGAAGTATGTTTCATTGTAAATTGGATGGAGTTGTTTTCTATTGTAAATTATTATATTGTTTTGGTTAGGATATTTTTGAAAAATTAATTAATTAAAACGTCAATTATGTTTTATTTTATTTTTATTTTTGAAAAGTTAATAGTTATTTTTTTATATAAGGATAAACTTGAGTAAAAAAAAATTTGTAGTACGATTCTTATGATTTGAGATATACATAATCTGTTTTTGTTTTTTTCTTTAAATATACTAATTTATTCATTTATTTTATTTTCGTTATACTATTAAGTCATTTTATTTATTTTTCATTAAGTCAATAAAAAAATATATAAATCAAAAGAGATATATTAAAATGATATATAAAAAATATTATAATAAAGTCTTTTAGTTTGAAAAATATAATTAATTCATTTTTGTATTTTTAAAAATAAAAAGATGTTTTTACCATTTTATAAAATAATTAACAGAAAAAATATAAAAATTAGATAGAACAACTGTGTAATTTGATGAAAGTAAAATATAATAATATTTAAAAGATATAAAGACGAATTTCTTAAACTATAGGGATTGCACCGAATTTTCTTCATAAATAAAGCGTAGCTAATTATATATTCAATAATTAATGCTCAATATTTTAATGCTTCATTGGGACATTCCTTATCCAATAATTAGGCAATGCATAATCCAAATTTAATCAGCACTTAATAATTTTTAAATAAAGACTTTGGATAAGTGTAATTTTGTCTTTATACACAGACGCCGGTTTTTAAAACCGTGAGTCGCCGCCAGCCGGTTTTCGTTTTCCTCTACTCTACAGTCCTGCCTTTTCAGCTGTCTAATTACGTCATCTTAACTCAATAACCCCACTTATATTACCCTTATCGACAACTCCTTTCTCTCTTTTTACTAAAATACCCTCTCTCTGTCTTTTTTTTTTTTTTTTCCTTTCTACAACTTGTGAAATCGATATGAATTTAATGTTTTGATTTTTGAAGAACAAAGAAAAGTTAGACCGACCACATTCTAATATTATTTCGAGATATTTGTTCAAAGTAACTAATAATTGCATATTGCTAAGTGTATAAACGACTTCACAGTAAATTTAAGTTTAAATTTTTTTTAATACTCGAAAAAAATCTAATACTTTAATTTTATTATTTCAATCTCATTTTAATTATCCCAATTTTTTCATTCTATTATTTATTGCTTTTTAAAATTATTTTTTTAACAAAAAAATTAAAAGGTCTTCCTTTAAAAAAAATTAAAGAGTATTAATTATTTTTTTAATTTTACTTTTGATTAACCTTTTTGCATAATAAAATACAGAATAATAATAAATACATATTAGACGCTAATAATAATTTTAAATTTGAATTTCTTTCTCAACAATAAAGAAAAAAATTTTATTTTTTCTCTTTTAATTTTAATAATAAATTATTGATGATCTATTAAAATTAAAAATTAAAAAAGCATAATCATCTTAATGATTGATGAGTGGGCTTATCATTTTTTTATTCTCTCCATTTCATTTTAAAATCTTTCATTTAATTTTTGTTGTTTTATTAGTTATTTTAAAAAATTAGAGAAGTATTAATAAATATTTATTTTAAATTTTTTTACTAAAAGTAAGCGAAGTGGTAATTATATTTTTATCCGTGTTTGAATTTTAATGGGCAAGTCATAATTGTTAAGCGAAAATAATTCCACGTCAGCCAGGAAAATAAGATAAAAGCAATGTCGGTACAATTTCAAAAGAGGGTAGAATTGTAATTTAAGTATGTTAAACTCCGGTCTTCGTTAACTGACACTGGCAAGGTAGTTTAGCTTTGAGGTCTTCGTGGTTTTCTGTTTATGCGAGAAAGGTTTTCATCAACAGCAGCGAAACTTTCAAAAATACCAAAATACCATTCTCTTTTTCTCTTTATAAGCCATCGAATGGGAAAATTTGTTTTCGAGCTTAAAAATTAAAGCTTGCTAAGGGTTTTCATCGTTTGTTTTCTGTTTGTTTGATGGGAATTTCTTCCCGGGAAAATTCAGGTCATGGGAAAGTTGTCTTTCAGAGATTCTCTCAAAGCTCTCGAAGCTGACGTCCAACACGCCAATACACTGTAATACTTTCTCTGCCTTAATCACTTTGTGTAATTTCATTTTTTTTTTTAATTTTTGGTTTTGGGTTTAAGTTCTTCTGACGAATTCGGATTTAATTTTTTTTACTAAAAAAGGAATAGTTTTGTAATTAAAACAAATTCGTCAAAAATATAATGAATGTGTTAGAAATTGTATTGATGAATTGTTATATTCATTCATATACAGTAAGCAAGTCGGCACCTTTCAAAAAAAAAAATTCGGCCTAAAACGCACCGTATTTCGATGATTTGCACTGTGATGGTGTATATTATTTGTTTCCTGCTAAAGATATTCTGAAGTTGTATGATTTCAGTGCAAAAGAATCGATTTTGAATGATGATATTTGGGTAGTGACAGTTCTTTTGTTATAGAGATATTGAAACAGAAGAATAACAAATTGCATCACTTTCTTTCCTTTTCTTTTCTGGGCGGATGTGTTATTAGTGACAGTTCATGTTCTACATATTGCAAGGGCTGCATAGAAAGGTAGGCAACGGACTATTCTTGTAACAACCGGATGCATTGTAGTGTGAACTTATCTCCTCTCCCCAAATTGTTATATTATGGCATTTACGTTGTCCTTATCCTTTGATAGAGAGTCGCTGTTTGTTTAATTCAATTAACTCACCAATATTGATATGTGATCTTTTCGGTCACTGTTGCAAGCAGGGAGCTTGCATTTGAAAGGTAAATGCAATGAAATATGGTTAGATGGGGCAACCCACAGCCTGTCCTTGCTCTGCAACAAGGATGTTTCCATTGTTTTAACTGGTTGCTCTGATGTATCCTTACAATCATCACTCTTCATACTTGGGTTCAATTTGAATGAAACCTCCTTTTTATTTTGATAATAATGTTGATCTATATTAGTCTAAATATAACTTCTGGCCCACAGTGTTGCTTATATCTCATTGTTCAGCGTGGTAAATGAATGTCTGGATTTTACTTATTGTGTGGTTTTACAGTCCATATTACCCTGTTGATAGGATAACTGCTGGATAATATATTGATCCATTACCACTCTTTTGTTGATACAGTGCTTTAGATTATCCAAGAGAGAATGATGGAGCTTGTCTTCAGATGAGATTATCCTACAGTCCAGCAGCTCAATTTTTTCTTTTTCTTGTTCAGTGGACCGATTGTCATCTCGCTGGTGCACTTGGTTTGCTTAGAATTCTTATTTATCTGGTACATTATTCGTTTCATTGCTTTTTTATGTGATTATTTTGGATTGGAACAGCTTCAACAGTGTAGTAATAATAATATTACAGCATCTCGTTGGGTGTGACAATGTGGTAATTTGTGCAGACTTATGCTGATGGCAAGTCGACAATGTCTGTTTATGAAAGAAAAGCTAGCCTTAGGGAATTTTACGGTACGCAATTTTCTGTGAACCTTTTTTTTATTTTTTCGGGCTCTTTTGAGGTTAAAAGTTTATGTTTTCATATGCTAAAAAGTTTGTTTTCTCTGAACAGCGGTGATATTTCCTTCTCTAATGCAACTTCAAAAAGGAATCACTGATTTGGAAGATAAGAAACAGAACGAGATCTGTAATGTCAGATATAGAAGGAAGGACGAGTTGGAGAGGGGTAAACTCTCTGAAATTGACATAGAAAGGGAAGAGGAGTGCGGGATTTGCATGGAGATTAACAGCAAAGTTGTATTGCCCAATTGCAATCATTCTTTGTGTTTGAAATGCTATCGGGATTGGTAAGTTCTTTGTCAATTTATCTTAAGCCAGAATGCATAATAACTTCATCCCATTTTACTAATGCTAGAATATCTAATTTAGATGTATCTTCTTAACCATTGAAGTTTGTAGCTTTCATTGATCTCTTTTTTGTTACGATATTGTTGCCTTGTAATCAAAGATCACAGTTTTCTTGAATATTGAATATAGCACTTAATAGGAACACTGAAAAAAGTGCATTATTGAAATGCTTTCTGATAAAAATTGGAAACTAGTTTATCTCTTCAAAGAAAATATCCCACCTCAATTGTTTGACTTTGACAAAATGTCCGGTGCCGCAAATGTGTATGGTTGACTGGTCTATTACAATCTGGAACTTGGAGAAGTGTCCTAACTAGACGAAGGATTTGTTGTTTCTGGCTCTTAGATTCTATTCACATCCTAATGACTTTATTTTTACTGATTTGTTTTGAAGCTCAATGCTGCTTTTGTTTGTTTTTTACAAGTACTTTTAACTGCAACCTGATGATGTGCTATTTGGTGTTCATCACAGGCGTGAGCGATCTCAGTCGTGTCCTTTTTGCCGAGATAGTCTTAAAAGAGTCAATTCTGGTGATCTTTGGATCTATACAGATAAGTGTGATACTGTTGATTTATCCTTAATTCTGAGAGAGAATTCTAAGAGGCTCTTCATGTACATTGATAAGTTGCCTCTCATTGTTCCAGATTCTGTAATTGTTCCTTATGATTCTCACGTTAGGTGAGGGTTTCTATGCCGGAAATCGAAACTTACTAATACTGTAAGATAACTAACAGTTGTATATATTTAATGGGAAGTTCAAAAATGTAAATGTCTTTTGGTTAATGAATCATTGGGTTCAAAGCATTAGGATTGGAGAAAAAGGCTTTTAAATACACTAATTATGCTAGTGAAATTATAAGACTAACTATGTATGCATATGCATATGAATTAAAAGGGAAAAAAAATTACATTTTTGTCTCAATATTTTAATATAATTAACTAATTTGTCCTTGTATTTTGAAAGTCGTACTATTTTATCCTCGGGGATCGCTAACGGCTCGAATCTTAGACAATGGACTCAAATAATGGATGGAAGCATAATTTCCCTTAATATAAATTATAAGGATGTAATTTTTAAAATACAAGAACAAAAAAGTTAAGATGCCAAAATATAGAGATAAAATCGAATTAAATTTCAAGAATTGCATTTTACTTTCTATATACAAATTACAAAGTGAAAGCAAATATTTACAAAGTGAATCGAAAATCAAAGCAAATGAATAAATATATATAGTATGCTTCCAAAATACACAAATTCTGCTGAATTACGTTTGGTCTTGAGCTTGGAGACGCATATAGTCTGCGTAAAAGCGAGTATGGTTTTCTTCTGGATGAGCAACATAGGCATAACCTCCATGGCTAGAGATGTCGAGTCCTGCAGCTTCTTCATCCATTGATATCCTTAGTATGTTAAGCTTGTGAAGAGCATAGAAAAGAGGTCCCATTGTCACACTAACCCAAAACACAATCACTAAAACCTCAACCACTTGGGATCCAATTAGACCCCACCCCCCACCCAATACAAGTCCATATGGCCTCACCACACCACTTTCACCTGACTCATAAGCTTGAATCACAAATTCCTCCTTAGCAAACAAGCCAGTGAATATCAAACCCCATGCACCACACCCACCATGCAATTGTGTTGCTTCTAGTGGATCATCAAAGTGCAATTTCAATGCTAGGATGTTTAACCCGATGAGGATCCAAGCGGAGAAAAACCCACAAACAATTGCAGCCCATGGCTCAACCACAGCACAACCTGAAGTTATTGCAACAAACCCGCCAAGCACTCCATTACAAACATCTAATGCATCCCAATGACCCACTAATAACCGCCGGCCAAACAGGGTAACAATTCCGGCAGTTGAACCGGCCAAGGTCGTTGTCACGGCAGTCCGGCCAATGGCGGTCCAGTTACCTTGATCATTTGTATTAGGGTAAGGTACAAGAATCTTATCAAAAGAGCCAGGGTTGAACCCAAACCAACCAAACCACAACAAGAACGTACCAAGTACAACTAGAGTCGCATTATGTCCTCTCATTGGCACAGGTTTTCCAAATGCATCAAACCGGCCAACCCTGGGACCTTCTATTAAAGAACCCCAAAAGCCAGCAATGCCACCTACTAAATGAACAACACCACTCCCAGCAAAGTCAATGGCTCCAGACCCAAACAACAAATGGCTTGAACTAGGACTTAGCCAACCAGTTGATGACCAAACCCAGTGAGCCACAATTGGATAAACAAACCCAGTAAGAAAAAAAGAGAAAACAAGATAAGCGCTAAACTGGGTTCTTTCAGCTATTGAGCCACTGGTAATTCCAGCAACTGCAATTGCGAAAGCCCATTGGTAAAGAAAATAGCTATAGTCATAACTAGTGTTTGGAATATCTTTGAGAGCGAAAAAAGTTGTACCAATAAATTGGTTAGAGGAATTAGATCCAACACCGAAGGCAAAAGCAAAGCCAAAGAGATAATAAGAAATGCTTCCAACAACTGCATCAACAACATTTGTAAGCATAATGTTCATGGCATTCTTGGCTCTAACAGAACCAGCACATAGCATAGCAAAACCAAGTTGCATAACAAAGACCAAATAAGCGGAGAACAGAAGGTAAATTGTGTTAATGGAGGCGGTGACACTTTGTTCCCAGGAGACCTGCATAGCTAGTTTGAGAGAGGGAGGAAAAATTAAGATGGTTGGTATAAGTAGAACATTGGAGATAGTTTGAGAGATCTTTGCAACTTCTAAATCATGTAAAAGACTAATCAGTAGTATGTTTGAATGGTAGCTACGTTGTGTGGCTCTGCCCACTCGTTATAATTTTTATGTTTACGTTCATTTTAGGTAGGACCATTAAATTGAGTTGTTGACTACCGACTGGCAGTGCATTCTAATTCACTGACTTGCACGAAACGGATAGTCTTAAAACTGGGTCGTTTTGATGTATTTGCACATCTTAACTAACACGTGAGTGTTTAATTTATTGGTTAACATGAAATGCATGGTTACCCTTTCCACATCAATTGTTAACTATTTTAATAATTATCAGCTGTTTTACTATTTTTAACATATTGGACAATGTAGCTAGCTATTAATTTCAACCATGTAACTAGCTGTTAGTTTTTGATATGTTAGACGATGTTTGCCGTTCATATAACAGTCTAAATTAAAAGTGTTCGATCTAATGGATATGATTATAAAAAAATTCAAATTAATCTTTATGAAACGCTAAATATTAAAGTGTTTAATATTTTATAAAAAACTCGATCAATCTTTGAAAATTATCATAAAAATTATATTATCGAAGCCGAATAAATTTATTACTCAACATGACCTTTGTTGTTAGAACTGCTCAGTCAAAGAAAAAAAGGCATCACATCAGGCTGCCCCCTTAAAGCGGCTTTAGCTGCTGTTCGATTCCACGTCTCAAGCTAATAGCTGTTGGATACCTGGTACTCTTTATAAGATGTGATTTACCCAATGAGCGACCGCCGAACCTCGCATTTTTGCAAATTCACTGAAGGGAGGGTTTGTTATGTAAAAAAGTTCGAAAACAAATAAGCACAACTACTTTTTTGATAGTTTAACAATACATTCCATCGTACGTGACAAAGTTCTAAAATAATTACATAGAACAGTAATAGTATTTCGAATTTGTATTTACAACTAACAGTTTCAGGAAGAACTAATAAGATTTTATGTAATTTTCATCATCTCCTGCAGGAATTCGGCTGGTGAGGGAAGGTCTCATTGTAACAATGGCAGATCTATTGGCTCCAGCCTTAAGAGCAGCCTTTCCAGCTTCCAAGAACCTCCTAACTGCATCCTCCGCGTATCTGTTGGCTTCACCCACTGTCAGGCTTTTGCCAATATCTGGGTATGTATTTAAGACATAATCACCATTGAGCTGCGATGCAAGCTGGATCAGTTCAACTTGAAACTCAGATAGGCTTAGATCCTCTTTTGGTCCTCTTTGCCTCAGTGATGTTACCACCCCTGGCAGAGTTTCTGCATCCAGATTTCAGGGTTAACTTCAAATATTAATTTCTCTAAACATGAATGCCTAAAATCAATAAATTGCCTCCTTTTAATCATGGTCATGGTTGTGAGCAGGACGAAGCCAAAGTGTGTTTTTTTCTAAGGAAAAAAAAAGGATAACCACCTCGTCAATTTCGTACTCAATTTAATTATCTGGTAGAAAGACGGGAAAAAAAAAAGATACAGAGAGAGGAAAATAGTGTTCTATTGCCTCACAGAGAGAGGACCTAAACTTTGTATTCATATGCAGAACATAGAGAACTTGTTTCCTAACTGGAAGTCATTTTAACTGTCTATCAACTTGCATATTACTGCAAATGAATTTAATATCAAGCACACTAATCAACAGATATTTTACAACTCCCATCAAAAGTTTAAATCTTATAGGTAAATCGAACATGTAGATGCAAAGGAGGCAGGACTTAACAGTTAATCTACACAACAGAGCAGATACATTCTAGGTATCCAAGATGAAGTAGATTAAAAAAAGATAAACCACAATAAAACTTCATTATTATGATCAAAATAATTGATGCAAACCTGGACAATCATCACGTGGCATGTCACGAAGGTAAAAGTAATCCTCAAAAGTACCCGCCCATGCATCTCTCTTTGTTAGGAAGTTCGACTTTAGGTTGAAAAGCTTCTTCACAGTTGCAGGGATAGAAGAATGCTCAAATTGTGAATGTGGTGATGGCCCAACAGGCTCATGGATCACTGTGACAACCAATCATAGATGAATCCATTGGCAAATGACATGATTGAGATAAAGAATTATGATGATACAGGTCTGCCACTGAATAATTTATGTCTATTCTCTAAACTAAACCTCAATAACTTGTATAAAATATGAATAGAAGGGTTGACACCCGAATAGAGGTGCATCGAAAATGAAGGTAACACTGGGTAAAACATTATGAAAATGAAATATAATGTCAAATTCAAATACCTATTTACATCTTTACATATGGACACTAATGCAACAAAGTACACCATGAGCAATGCCGCAATAAAAGAGATAGGGAAGGGGGGGGGGGTGTGGGCGGGCGGCGGGGGGCTTTGGCATAATAAAAGGTCAAGGACTTGGATTCTCAAGTCTTCAATTTTTACCAATATTACAGAATGAAGAGCTGAAAAAAAAATTTATGTTCGGATACTCAAAGGGGAGGGAGAAAATTAACTGTCTTTACATCTAGATACAGTCCAATCGCAATATTAGTGCAACTAACTGCTTTCCAAGTTTAGAATCATCAAATTTAATCGAGTGATAAGTCAACAAGAAAGAAACCAAGACAGTTGCATTACCAAATCCAGCCCAAAAGATATCATTTTTCTTGTATAAGAATTAAAGACAGTACAGATTTTCTGGTGAATCTTCAAGTTCAAAGTTATTAATGATTCCTCACGTTTTACATTTAGGGAAAAATAATTGCAGGCCACATGCGTAATCAATCATCTTTGAACTGACCATTTTTACCCACACGTTTTTTTTTAAGCAACAAAATATAAACATAAACAGAAAATCACGGAACAAGCCTCCAAGTTCGCAAAAGTTTTAAGAATTTACCAGTGCCCTTTTCAATCCAGGGTGATACCAAAATAGTGGGAACTCTGACACCCAAACGGTCAAACGCGAAGAAAAAAGGTTCAGGCCCGATTATCCCATCCGGATTCGGCACGCCGGTGACAGGAGTCGGCACGTGATCATAAAACCCACCATGCTCATCATAAGTAATCAAAAGCGCCATTTCTTTCCACTGAGGGCTTGCCCTTAAGGTCTCATACACTTCCTTCACGAACTTCTGTCCAAGTGACACGTCATGCGACGGATGGTCATCGTTCGCCGGAAGAAGCTCGACATCGAAGTACCGCTGCTCCACCACCACATAATTCGGCAACTTCCCCAAACTAGCATGGCGTTTGAACTTCAACGCGTAGTCGTGGAATTTGACTACATGCTTCAACTTTCTAAGAGACGAGAAGAAAAGAGTAGCAGGGATATTTTGGTAATAAATCCCAAATGTAAGGCCATTTTCGTCCAAGGAGTCAAAGATTGTTTTCTGAGGGAATCCATGGATAAGGTCTTTGCGTACGTTGCTTGACGCTCCATGAGAAGTCGCCGAATGGACATAAAACCGGTTCGGTTGGGTTGACGCCGGCACCGACGCGAACCACCGGTCGAAAACCGCGAACTCGTTAGCTAACGCAGTATAAACCGGTAACCGACTGGGCTTAAAACCGCTCATGACAATTCTGGACTTATTCTCGCTCATGCTCTCCGCTTGCTGTGCGAAACCGTTCATCGGAGCAGGGTTAGCAGAGGTATCATTCGACCCGAATATCTGTTCTCGGATGGCTTGGATAGAGTGGCCTGGGTCCCAGTCAACGAAAACAGCATCATCGGAGACGAAGACTTCATCAGAAGTTGGATCGGAGGCGATGATCCGGTTGTATTCGTTTCCGGTTAGACCATCGATATCGGGTCGGGTTGACTTGAGCCAACCAAGAATATGGTCAAAGGAACGATTCTCCATGACTAAAATCACTACAGTTTTGATCGGTCCTTTGATTTTGCTTTTGTGCCTTCTTCTCAAATTATCAATGTCCAGTGAATGAGAAGACACTACTAAGTACAGAAAAAACATAAAGGTGAGAGATACTCGCCGGCAATCCATTTTCCGGCTACCAGAGAGAGAAACTTTACTTTATTATTTGTTTGGTAAGAGAGAGGGGGGCAGACAAGCATTAATATGGAAGAAGAAAATGGTATATACTGTATAGTATAAACCATATCCCATAGGTAAATATTATGCTTTACTTTTAAATGAAGATTAATTATTAGGATTTCATATAATGTGACGTGACGGAGTTGAATTCACATTTCAGCGGTAGACTTTTCCCAGGTGATTTTACCAGTAACGGTTATATGTAATACAAGTTTCAGTTGAGGGCACTTTCGATTTTTTTTCTTTTATTTATTGAGAGGGAATACAAATCTGAATATAGAGAGTGATTATATATATATTTATCATTAGATTATGTCTTAATTAATAATTATAAACGGCACGGAATATGCTAATCTTCAATCCCATCACGGAGCAAATCAATGAAAAATTATTTCAAATTTCTCTTTTGTTTTAATTATGGTCAGAAAAATCTGATGTATGATTAAAATATGAATCTAGCCAAAGTCAATTGGTATAGAGTTTGGGTAATGGGATTGTTCTTTTTTAAAAAAAAATTGGTTTAAGTAAGCTATCTGTCTCTTGATTTAATGATTTTAGGAAAAGAATTTGGTGAGCTGAAATAGGAAAATGGAATTACTGTGGCCTGCAAGATGGAAATAGACGACGTTATAGCTCCAAAGGAGATGATTAATAGTTCAATCAAAGCAAACAAATTAAAGGAAAGAACAAGTTGATGAAGTCATTATCAGCAAAACTCCAAAGCAAGGATTTCATAGAGTGTGAATTCTATCATTTATTTCCTTGGCTGGGTCTACATTACAAACCATCATCAACCATTCAATAAACCAGCCAAACTTCCAATATTAGGTATCCTATTCAACTTAACCCTATGAAGTAAGAACCCCCGAGACTTCAAATTCAAGGTTAATGTGAACAATTGACACTACTATTTCAGATAAAAAAATAATAATAATTCAATGAATAATAAATTTTAATATTATTTTTATGTATTTAAAAAACTCATTTTTTCTTTAAAGAATTAATTTGATAAAGATTTCAAATAAAATGAATTTTGAACTTACGAAAAGTCATTACAAAAACCTGAATTTACTGTATTAATTAAATTACAGGAAATTTTTACTCAAAATTTTGCCGAACGGGCTTCAATTATGCGTCCAGACACCTGTAGTCCGCGTGTCCGTATTTGTAGACAACACCGGTAAGGATGGCAATAAGTAGAGTTCAGATTGGATAATGCAGTATCTATATTGAATCCCGTACGCCTACCCAATACTTATTGGGTAAAAAATATTATATTCATCTCCAAATCCAATGAGCATAGTTATTGCCACAGTACCCATTTATTTGTGGACATCCATAAGCAATTCCACAGGTACTCATTTATCACTGAATCATATTGTTTAAAAATTAAAATATTTATCCAAAATTTTTATATCATACATAAAAAGTATGAAAATAAATCAATACATAAATAAATATTTAAACAATAATAATTTTAATTCAAAAGTGATTCTTTCTATCATAATACTTTACTCAAATGCAAATGCAGAGGTAGTAGAATATTCAAAAATAATTAAAATCAATCAATAAAATAATTAAAAAACTCATAATAAAACCATTAAATGTAAAATATTATTATCTCAACACTCTAAATCACTAATACTAGTATGATTTTTCTCCATCATTTGAAATTGAAGTTTACATCAAATATTAAAAATTAAATTTTAAATTTCAAGGTATAAAATTTTAAAAATTTGACCAATTCAAATTAATATGAAAATTATATAGTTATTTGACATTACATTATATTAAATTAAAAGTAAAATTATAATTCATAACAAGTAACCCAATTTATTAAATCTATACTATAATTTTAAAAAAATAATAAATTTTTAAATCTCATAGGTTTGAATTTCTGGTATGGATTGGATTGGAATTTATAATAATAATAATAATAATAATAATACCCATACTCAAAATAAAACTTTCAAGTTTACCCATATTCTACTCAAACCCAGTCAAAATCATAAATTTTGGAGTTTGACTAGGTTCAAGTTGATTTTGCCATCCCTACTCACCGAACCTATAACTGGAGGTGATCGTCAATGTCTCGGAGCAAGTTTTTTCCTTGTTTTTGAAAGGAAAACATCCAGCTACATTAAACCATGCTAATATTGATTTATTGCTATAAAGCTCAACAATTCAATCCGGGATGCTATCCCAAATTTGGATTCGAGCGTAATGAATGGGTGTAAGAGTCCGAAACCACTTAATTCTTATATCAATCTTAAAACTTAAAATTTGCTTACAATCCAAAACCGTTAAACCAAAAACTGAAGAGTTTAATCTATTAGGGTTTAATGTCTTGGAGCAAATGTTAACATTGACTATTCTACATGACAATGCTAAACGAAATACTAATTTTGGCTCTTCGGGGGAAAAAAAAGGTCTTGCAATATTCAGCAGTTGTTTTAAGATCAACCTAATCTATATTTTCCAAGCAAATTGCGAATAATGTTGTACAGAGTAGGGATGAACTCACCAAACCATGTGAATGCTATACTCGACTGAAACTTGACCTGAGTCATATTTCCGGAATTGATTTCGAGTTTTTCTTAAAAGAGATGCATAGATATCTTCAGCTTGTTTTGTCGCCATTTCGCTAGCTCATAGAAGGCGTTTCTTGTCATTCCAAATTTCTCTTGAAACTCTTCATCACATAAGTATGCCTAAAAGAAATCATAAACTTTTATTAGTTGATTGATTCAGCCTAAAAAACAAAATTAACGTAAATGGAAAAATATCATGGCTGAACAAAGAAGTTGCTTAAATGCTAAATGGAACTTGTTTCTTCATACGTACGCAAAAGGTTACCTCTCTTTTGGTCGCATCTATGTCTGTCACAGGATCACTAGAATTCACTTTCAATCGCTCGTATGGATATATCACTGAGTTTATATTATTGCTGCTACCGTCAACCTGCACTAAGTTTGCATTTCCGGGAGAGCTTTCTTCTTCTTCTGGAGAAGCTGCAATAATCAAAGATTCATTTGCAACGTAAACTTCATGCATAACAGTATGCATCAATTTAATTTTGCATTATATTTTGAAAGGCATCAGGCAGGACCTTATTTTCCAAGGCTCATGCTTAAACTTGGGACTCTCCAAACAAACCATGCAATTGAACAAAACAAGCCATAATCCATCGAATGCTCTTGCAAGGTCATCAATGCTAGATTTTTTTTTCCCCTAATAATTGAATGGTTTAATCCATTTAGTTAAGTAAGGTTCAAAGTAGCCGGTCTTCAATTACTAACAACGGTCCCTACAATATGGGACAACAGTCTCCATCTAACAACTTCTCTTTCCCAATTTATAGTCCCTCCTAAGATTTTACCCTATATAATTTTAAGCTAGTTAACAAAGTAAAGTTTTCTTCATTACCAGCACTACCATTTGAAGGAGATTCTGGAAAGAGCTCCCTTGTGACTGGAGTTGGGCTGGGAAAAAGGTGGTTGCTTGAAGACTTAGAATCTGAGCCCAAAACACTGGATGAATTAGATAAACCATTTCCCCTCCCATTTGAGCTGACAGAATTGCTTTTCAAACCATCTGGAGTAGTCCCCCTAGAGGATGCCTTCCGTGAGTTTCTTACGGGAACCTGCACAACATGTTAAGTGAAGCATGAATAAGTCATATCTTTTATTACAGTGGAAGGAGTCGACGAGAATAATGTGCAAGAGCCTGATGTATTGAAACAAATCTTTTTTATTTGTAAGCGTAACAAATAAAAAAGGGGTTCAAGAAGGTTTAATTCCTTAAATATTAACCTTCTTCCATAATAGCATGTCGACCCTGCATGTCTTATCATCTCTAGCTAATAAATCATCCAGTTTGTACATTATTGTTTTTGGCCCAGAAAAGAATTACAATCAACAAAGCTGAAATATTTGGACATCAGCGAGCAGCCTAAGCACAAACTTGGATAGAAACCTCAGCATTCAATATCATAGAGGCAAGAATAATCCAAAACCAAAAGCTATAAAGTGTGCCATATAACATAAATGGAATTATCCATAGGATATAGAGATATAGATAACAAGAGAATCACTTAATCAATGCCATGTCATCAATTATGAAAAGCAATGCCAATTAGACACATCAATGCTGCACTCAAATCTATGGCAATGCCAGTTAGATACCCTTAAATTTTGGATTGATTTCATTCTTTAACTACTTTCATATTTGTAACATGGTTTTCAATGTTATGTTGTGAGTATCAGGCCCACAACCACAAAATGTAGAAAATATATAAACAGCTGAATAAGGTAGCATACAGAATAAAGCAGAAGATTTATATTGTAAAAATGGGAAACTGTCACTTGCTTCACTTACTTCCAGATTTTGCTTCTTTCCTTTCAGAATGGCAAGCTTCCGTTCAAATGAGTTGCCATGCATCTACAAGGTCCCACAACCTAGTTAAAATATAGCATTCACTGATGGCATACCGAATCACATGATGAGAGATTTCATTGATTACCACATACATTTGCCTTTGAAGAATCCCATTCAAAGAAACGAGTGAAAAATGGAGGTTCCTGCCCTTCTGTAACGACATAAATAGGAGTCTCCAATGATAATCCTTCAACCAGATGAACAGTCTCAATGAATTTCTGCCAGTTCCAATGAAATTTTAGGAACATGAAAAGGTAAATGAAGTTTAAAACTGAAAGCATAAAGTCTACAGGAAACTAGTTCAACATTGTAAACAATTGAGCATCCCCATAGCAGATGCCAAAATATCAGCACATATATGGAGGACACAATCCCAAAACCTAAAGACCAGATAGGCACACATATAACACTCTAAGACCATTAAAATTACTCTTGTGACATTAGAGAAGTTAAATCTGAATTGTAAACGTTTATACCTCATAGCACGATATATATATGAAGTACTTATATATATATATATATATACATACATACATAGTTCGTTTTTAAAGAAAAAAGATTTATCTATAAGAAAATTATTCAAGAGCTATAGAATAATTCACCTGGCCAATAGTGAGGGCTTCTTGCTTTGATTTAACATTTGAATAGATTCCAATCCAAACATAGATTTCATCATGGCAGTTGAGAATTAACACATCTTCAGTAGTTAAATCATCCTGAGAAAAATTGTATATCTCTTTCACCTGAAAAATATATTACATACAAAAAAAAAGAACTCATTGTGAGGAAAACGATAGGAAAGGAAGCAAGAACTATCTCCTAAATGTACCACATTAGTGCAGGAAAAAGGTCTCCTAAATGCACTACATTAGAGTTACTGCCAATAAAAGGTGGCATCTTGTCTGTAATAGCAAAAACATATTCTACAACACAATTTCTGTCCCTTATCTTTAGCATATTTAGTGTTAAATTGCTGAAAAATGATTGCTGCTACAGCTGTCAAATTAGGGAATGAAAACCATCATGCACCAAAAAGCTTATATGTATGCTACGAAGGTGCAGCAACTATTATTGGCATGCAAGCATGCCTGGAGAAATATGTATATACCTTGAAATCAGCTGAAACAAAATCCAAGTAGCAAGAGAGACACTATCCACCATTAGATATTATTTGACAACTTAAACCTGGGATAATTCAGAACCAAGGCAGAGGCCTTCATCTTTTGAGAGAATAAAATTTAAAAGAAAGGCTATTTCGCCTACCATCAGTAGACATAAGTGCAAATAAATGCGGATCATCTGTATATTGTTTTAGCTCCTTTTCCCTTGGATACTCTGTTTTTCCACCAAGTGCCTCCCAGAAATTCTCAGGTTCACTCCCTTCTCGCACTGATATAGGTTGCCACATTGGCTGTAAATAACATTAAGAGAGAATAACTTGTTTTTGTTGTGACAGGTACAAGGAGGGTCTAGCAGTTAAGCAAATAAAATAATTAAATAAAAATAATTGTTCCATCTCCAAAAGGCAACTGCATTACTTTCCTTTTCAGAAAAAAAAAGAAAGGAAACTGCAAACATTTGAACAGTAATTTTTGGAAGCAACAACCGGATTAACATTTCTCCAGAGATGAAACTTTATGAGCTCCAAATACATATCATACTTCTGCCGTTAATTATTGGAAATTTTACAATAAAACCATAAATCTACTGCAAAATGCTGAAATGACTTTTGCAGTGAACAGAAATTTTTTCGATCTAAATTCCTTTTCAAAATCTTGCACACCTCCCCCTCCATATCTCTCGTTTGTTTTATCTAACAACTGTATACCATCTCATTGAAGAAGAATCTAGTATCCAAGTTCAGTAAGTGAGAGTACATACATTAATCAGTTCCAGCATCCTATAAAGAAGATCATGGTCGATGCTAGATGACAAATTCCCAATCCAAGTGAATGTAGATGTTCCAGTTTGCAGGATGTAACAATAAGATGAGTTCAGAGAGCTCGAAACCTGCACATGGTTTACCTCATGATCAATGTCCAAGTTACAAGGACATATCAGGGTTCATTGCAAAACACAGATAGAACAACATGCACCATATCTGAAAGTTCAAAGTCCAAATCTATAAAGATTTGTAGAATATTATCTTTCCTAGTTTAGATTTGTTTTCTATTTAAATTATTACCATGTTAGAATCATTCTTTGTGTATATATAGAATAGGATTGTATACATATAGTGTGAATAACAACAATAAACTACTTTCTTTCAAAAATCTTCATGGTATCAGAGCCCAACTGCGTTTTTCCGGCCTAGGGTTTTTCGGCAACAAGGCTGAGTTGCAAGCGCCACCGCCAGGGAAGGTAGTTGAATGTCACCGCCCACCTCAGAAGGAGGAACAGCCGCCGATCGGCCGTCCCCGCTCGACCCCGTCACCGTCCGGTCACGCGCGTGTGTACACACGCCGCCAAAAGATTTTGGCCTTTTCTCATGTGCCGGCGCATACGGTAGTTTTCCGGTGACCTCTCCCGACGAATCTTGCTATGGTGGCTTCGTTTTGGTGCTGCGATTCTGACCCACTAGACACTCAGTCAAGTTTTTTATTTTTTGTGGTAGTTTCTTTGTATATCACACTACTGTCGTGTCTGCGTTTTTCTAGTTCTGCAATTCCCTTTGAATCGGCTATTGAATTGTTTAGATTGACAGTAATGGGTGACGGAAAAAAGGTAGACGTGATTTTTCACTCGAAGAATCCTTCACTTCAGATTAGCCCAGTCAAATTAGATGGCACGAATTACTTGGCGTGGTCTCGTTCTTGTTTGTTATTTATTGAGGCTAAAGGTTTGCAGGGATATCTTGATGGTGGAGCGCTAAAACCAGTTTCTACAGATCCAGGTTATAATATGTGAAAATCATAAAATTCCCTTATTATGTCTTGGCTAATAAATTCTATGCAGCATTTCATTTCACGGGAATATTTATTGCTTGATACAACTAAGAAAATACGGGATGCTGCTTCACAGACTTATTCACAATCTGGAAACTATGCTCAGAGGTATGAACTGCGACAGAAAGTCCATGAAACCAAGCAGGGGATCTGACTATCGCCCAGTATTTTGCTGAACTTAGTGGGTTATGGCAGGAACTGAACTATTATCAAGAATTTCAAGCAAAATGTGCTGATGATGCGACTTAAGTTCAGAAGTTGATTGAGGTAGAACGAGTATATGATTTTTTAGCTAGCCTAAATAATGAGTATGATCAGATTCGAGTCCAGGTTCTTAGACGGGATCCTTTTCCATCCTTGCGACGGCATACTCATTTATACAACAAGAGGAAACTAGGAGGAGTGCTATGGTTTACAGATCTACATTGGATAAAGCAAGGTTGATTGCAAATTCAGCAAAAGAACAAATACAAGCTGCAAAGGGAGGTTCTTTGAATAGAGATCATTTGTTTTGTAACTATTGTGAGAAGAATCGACACACTAAGGAATTCTGCTCGAAGTTAAATGGACGCCCAACTAGAGGGTGCGGAGGGAAGCGAGTCAATTCGTCTAGACCACAAGCACACGTATCTGATAGTGGAGCTTTGTCTGAGGAACCATCTACTGCTGGTAGCTTTTCTGATAGGAAAATTCAGTCCTTAAAACGGTTGTTGTCACAGCTTGAATCTTCCTCATTTACTGCAGCTTTTAATTTTGTTAACTCAGGTAATGCTTTTCTTACCTCTCTTGCGAAAATCGCAAAACCCTCTTAGGTGATATATTCAGGAGCAAATAAACATACAACAGGCTCTATAAATCATTTCCTCACATATTCTAAGTATCAAGGAACCGAAAAAATTCGTATTGCGGATGGTTCTTTTGTACCAATTTCTGGCATAGATTCTATTGACTGTACTTCCAATATTAAACTCTCTCCTGTTCTCCATGTTCCTCGATTTTCCATTAATATGTTATCTGTTAGCTTATTCACGAAAGCGCTTAATTGCAAAGTAACCTTTTACCCTACTCATTGTGTTTTTCAGGAACTGAACACAAAGAGAACTATTGACAGTGGTAGCTTGCGCAATGGACTGTATCTATTGGATGACGTTTGTCGGTTTTCAAATCCGGGTATCAGTCAAGCCTTGTTAGGAACTTTTAGAAATCCTTCTCATGAAGTTGTTCAATGGCATAGGAGATTAGGCCATCCCTCTTTTTCTGTTTTAGGACGTTTGTTTCCCACTTTAGTTACTAAGTGTGATTTGGATTCTTTGGTATATGATGTTTGTGAACTTGTCAAACACACTAGGCATTCTTATCATCCACTTAATAATAAAAGTTTGGTTCCTTTTGCTACTATTCACTCTGATGTATGGGGTCCTACTAAAACTGTTTCTCTTTCTGGATATAGATGGTTTGTGACCTTTATTGATTGTTGCACTAGATTGACTTGGGTTTATTTGATGAAAACAAAGAATGAAATTTTTTCATGTTTTCAGAACTTTTATAAAATGATTTGCACCTAGTTTGATGCGCATGTTAAAATTCTAAAAACTGATAATGGTACTGAATACATGTATACAGTTTTTCATACCTATTTAAATTTTAATGGTATCATACATCAAACTAGTTGTGTCAATACTAATGCCCTAGTGCTCAAAATAGAGTAGCTGAAAGAAAAAATAGGCATTTATTAGAAATAGCTAAGTCACTTATGTTCACTATGAATCTTTCCAAACCATATTGGGGGATGCTTTTTTAACTGCTGCTTACCTTATTAATCGTATGCCTCTTCGTACTTTGAATTTTAAAACTCCATTAGAGGTTCTTCAAGGAAAAAATTCTTATATTGTGCCTCCTAAAGTCTTTGGTTGTGTTTGTTTTGTTCATTAGAATGGTCCAAGCAAATTAGATCCTAGAGCCTTGAAGTGTGTGTTTGTTGGTTACTCTACTACTCAAAAAGGATACAAGTGTT
>CANUEX010036172.1:0-11569 GCA_948099535.1 Jatropha multifida
AGTTAGACTATTTAAATTCAGTTTTCGATTCGGTTCGCGGCATAAAATATTATTTTTCTTCAATTCTCATTGGTGAAAATTTACAATTAAATTTTAAATAAAAATTCTTTTAAAAATAAATTAATAGGTTATTTCAGTAAAATATGATAACATATATTAAATTGATAAAATTAAATTTCTCATGAATAAATTAGTAATGGATTTGATATCCCTTGCTAAAATTTGTTCCTAATCAATTTCTAAGGTGTTGTTAATATTTATGCCAAAACTTTTTATGAAATTTAGCAGGGGTAACACATCTATTAATAATTTTTGTTGCTAATCCATTGCTAACCCCTGTCTAATACCGCTGCCAAAATTTTCTGTGACATTTAGCAAGGGATAACACTTCACTTGCTAATGTCCGTTGCTACTCCATTACTAAACCCTAACTAATATTGGCGCAAAAATTTTCTATGACTATTAGTAACAGATATAACATTCGTTACTAATATACCTTGCTAATCCGTGGCTAAGCCTTGACTAATTCTAGTGCCAAAATTTCCCACGAAATTTAGCAAGGGATTATATTCCCTTGCTAATTCATTGCAATGTCGTTGCAAAGTACTAAAAATTGAATTGCCTTCATATCTCTTTCTAACCCGTGGCAAATTTGTGGCTAATTAGCAATGGATAATGTTTGTTAATAAATATCTGTTACTAAAACGCGTTTTTCTTGTAGTGTAAAAAAAACATGTATATATTAATTATAAATCACAATTATTTTTTGCAATTATAAATCATAATTATTTTGACAAATACTTACAATTAATCAATCATAATTAACTTTATCAATACTTACTTCTAATTAGCTCACTTATATATTATTTATTTTATTTATATTTTTTTGTAAGTAGATGATGATTATTAATGAATACTATTTAGGAATATTTAAATTTCTAGGAGGTTATTTCTAGAAAGTTTACCAGCAACTGTAAATCAGGGTGTTATAACCCCTGCCCAGCAGAATAGACTTTTCGAGACTCATCCAAACTCCCATCAATAAACGGCCACAGTCAAAACGTCCTTAATAGAATTCTAGATTCAGCCGCACATTTTGATATGATAGAAAACTAGAGAAAAGCCCCAGAAAACTAAACAGACCAGACTAGATCTAAAAAAATTTTCTAAGAATTAGGCGAAATTCATACAGGATGTTCCAAACATCACCACAGACATTCATGTACAGTTTTTAGACCAAATTTACTTTTGGAAGTGCTAAAATTGGAGTCCAACAGATTGAGCCTTGATCAGCTCCGATCTCTCAAAGGGGGCAAACTGTTGATCGTGATTTCAACACCAGCCTTTAGGAAATTCTGCTACCATTTTAATAGCATGAGAATGAGCTCGATTAAATGTCGTTTGGGCCTTGAATAGACTCCCAAAAGTCTAAAAACCCATAAGCCAAAGGGGAGGGGCATTTTGGTAATTAGCCAAAATTAGCACCGGCTTGTGTAGAGGTGGCGCCGATCAGCCCAACAACAGTACCAATCAAGTTGCCACTAGGATCCTCCTACGGTGCCGATCAGGACATCTACGATGCCAATAAGGAGGTGGTCGATCTCGACCAGGCTAGCTCATCCACCCCCTTTGCCTATAAAAGGCACACTCACCCCTCATTTCACACACCTTTTGTTGCTTGATCGAGTGCTTCTCAAGCATCAATGACTCTCATTCTCACCTTTTTGATTCTACAACCATAAAGTCTGACTTTGCACATCTTCATAATTGTGTTTAAAGCCCGACTTGGCTCTCAAAAGTCAATCCTTTTGACTTTTAATCACACTTTGACCTTCCTTAGGCCAAAGATACTAGTTAGGTGATTCATTATTAATTAAATCTAGTGATTGATTAATAATTTATCATTTAACAATATTATATCAGACTATAATGCGGGTTCTTGTGCCCTACCCTAGCTTATATTTGGATGAAGACTCGACCTTTTTGGTTGAAAACTCACAGTGGAGCTCCGATCCGGCCGCATCACATTTACGAGAGTATAATCACTCAAACTCAAACCTTTGTCGATTAAGCCTAGTCCATCTAGCAAATTATCAACTGTCAAAGCCTGATCCATCCGATAAAAACACAAAATTAGTTTTCAAACTAAGCCCAGAATCAATCGACAAACCAGTAAGCCCACTCTAAGAGTGGCACTCTCAAACCCTACCATCTTGATTGATGGTAGAACTTCGTGAACCTTGACCTTCATACAAATGAGGTTCGAAGGCATACCTACAGATTTCAGCCTAGGTAGTGGGCCCTTGACAGAATTGATCAGTCAGGACTTAGGGGAATGTGTTGCATAACCCAGAATCCTCGATAACGAGGCTAAAGTTGGGTTTCCCTCCGAAATGCACACCTTTATTACATTTGCTTACTTTTAATGCACTATATTCTAGATATTGCATGCATTATAAGTATGCCCATGCATCGTTAAGCTGAAATTCATGCAAAATAACACTTTTTGATTTTTAATTAAACCCAAACTTTTGATCCATGCAAAGAAGCCGAAAACCTAGTCCCCAAACCCAATGATTCAAGGCAAGTGCATTTTATCCACTGTGGCACAATTAAAGGAGTCAATCATAGGGTTTTTACCTTATATTTTTCCCAAAAATAAAAAAAATTAAAGTAGCAACTCTAACACATCACACACAATCAAAAACGCTCCAAAGAGCCAACTAGACATCACTTAAGCGCTAAATAGAGCCATAAAATTGATAAATTGATAATTAGATCAATTAATCAAACAATCAGTTATAACAGGACTAAATGAAACCATAACAAAGGTGAGAGGGACTGTAACGGGGTTTTAACCAGTCTTAGTTTTCTAGTTTTCCATGACGAACCGATTAATGGGTCCATCCGGTCAGACTCCATCCTTTGGATCTTTCCCACGACGCTCGAGAGGGGGCTCATAATATTTTTATACAATATCAGCAAGTACTATCTGATTATACTCTTTTTACTGGGGATTTCAACTCTATTTTGAGTTTAAGATAAAAACAAGGTGGAGGGTCTTATGGAATGTGGAAACTTAATATGCCCAAAACAAAAGTTTATCATCTTGATGACTTGGGATCAGACCATTGTCCTATCCTCCTTGATGTCTATCCAAATACGTGGAAGAGTCCTAAATATTTCCATTTTAATGACAGGTGGACTTTAAATCTTGAGGCTCGTCATGTGGTGGAAGAGGCTTGGCAATATGAGACAACTGGCTTAGATTTGTTTAGCATTTTCTCTAAGCTTAAGAAATATAAGCGAACATTTTTATTTTAGGCAAAAAAAAATTCTGTGAACTCATAGAAATGGCTATAAGAACTTAAAATTCTTCTCAAAGAACCTAAAAAGAGTGGGGATGGCAGGAACAATAATAGAGTGCGAAACTTAGAAGAAGCCCAAATAAACGCTGAAGTTTTTAAAGAAGAAATCTATTGGGCTCAAAAATCCAGTGTGGTTGCAAAAGGGAGATAATAATACTGCTTTTCTTCATGCTAAAGCAACTTAGTGGTATAAAAGAAACTTCATTAATGGTATTGAAGATGCTTAAGGAGTACGACAAACTAGACAAAAAGAGATGTAGTTATTACTTTGGAGTATTTTCAAGCGGTATTCATAACCTCCAATCCCTATAACTTCCAGAGGGTCTCCCAAGGTATCCAATGTCGAGTTACTTTTGTATGAATGACTCTTTAATTGGGGAGGTCTCTGATGGTGAGGTTCAGCAAGCAGTTTTCAGCATCCATCCATCAAAAGCTCCTGGTGATGATGGTATGACAACTAAATTTTTCATGTGTAATGAGATGTTATTAAAGAAGACATATTCAAGGTTATTATAAGTTTCTTTAGTTTAGGAAGGATGCTTAAAAATGTCAACTACACTATTATATCTTTGATTCCTAAAACTAAAGAAGTTAAAACCATGCAACATTTGAGGCCTATCAGTTTATGCATAGTGTATTATAAAATCATAGCTAAGGTTCTCATTAATAGACTACAAGGAATCATGCCCCACATAGTTGGAAATCGTCAAAGTGCTTTCACAAAGGGCAAAATTATTTCAAATAATATTCTCTTACCTCATGAATTGATGCATTCCTTAAAAACTAAAAGAAATAGTGGTAGGTATGACATGGCTATTACACTTGATGTCAACAATGCCTATGATTGCATTGAGTGGGATTTTCTCAGTCATATGATGAACCAACTTAGTTTTCATTCTAAATGGATAAATTGGATTATAGCGTGTGTTACCTCTATTTCTTATTTTGTTAAAATCAATGGACAAAATATGGCTTTATCACTCCTCCTAGAGGACTCAAGTAGGTAGACCCCCTTTCCTCGTATCTATTTCTTCTATGTGTTGAGAGATTCTCTAACATGATTACTAGAGTTGAGAGAATGAACCAATTAGGTGTTCAAATTGCTAGAAGGTCTCCTCCAATATCTCATTTATTATTTGCTGATGACTCAATTTTATTTTGCAGAGCATCTAAGCAACAAGCTATTCACATCAAAAGCATCCTTGCTCAATATAGCCAAGCCAGTGGCCAACGGGTTAATTTTCATAAATCTTCTATCTTCTTCAGCTACAATAGATTTTTATGAGCCCCCCCTGAGCGCCATGGGAACGATGCAAAGGATGGAGTTTAACTAGACGAGCCCATTGGTCGATTCGTCATAGAAATTGGGTGGAACTCCCTTGCGGTTCCTTTTTATGTTGTTGGTTATATTACCAATTTGTCAATTTTATAGCTTGATTTAGCACTTTTAAGTGATGCCGAGTTGGCTCTTTGGAGCGCTTTGACTCTGTGTGTGGTGTGTTAGAGTCATCACCTTAATTTGTTTTTATTTTTGAAGAAAATATAAGGTGAAAACTCTATGATTAACTCCTTTTAGTGAGCCACAATGCATAAAATGTACTAGCCTCGAATCATTGGGTTCGGGGACTAGGTTTTCGGCTTCTTTGCATGGGTTTTTTAATAAATCAAAAGTAGTGTTTTGCATGTCAATTTATTAATGAATGAACATACTAATAATGCATGGCAATATTAAAAATGTAGTGCATTGAAAGTAATAATTGAAAATGGTGTATAATTTAGAGGGCAACTTGGCTATAGCCTTGCTTATCGAGGATTCTAGGTAGCACAACACATTCTCTTAAGTTTTGACTGATCGATTTGGTTAGGGGCTGCTACCTGGGCTAAAATCTATAGGTGTGCCTTCATACTAAGTTTATATGAGGATTAGAGTGCACAAACTTCTACCATCGATTAGGATGGTAGGGTTTCGAAGGTGCCACTCTTAGAGTGGGCTTACTGGTGTGCCAATCAGATAGGGCTTAGTTGAAAACTAGTTTTATTAATTTCGCTAGACGGATAGGCTTAGTTTGCAGAACAGACATGAAAGGTGACTGACAGACTAGGCTTAGTTTACTAGACGGACATGCAATGTGCTGGATGGACTGAGCACAATAGTTGATAAGATGTTGGACTCACCAGGCTTTTATTTGATAAAGTTTTGAGTTTAAGTGATTATACCCTCGTGCTTGTGACGTGGCCAGATCGGAGTTCCAGGATTATTGTCAACTAAAGAGGATGAGTCTTCCTCCAATATAAGCTAAGGTAGGAACGGGGACCTAAATTATAATTTTATATACTAGTATTAATTGAGGAATTATTAATTAATCCTTGAATTAATTAATAATAAATCAATGCCTAAGGAAGGTCAAAGTGTGATTGAAAGTCAAAATGATCGACTTTTGAGAACTAAGTCAGGCTTTTACTCAACCAAGGAAAAAGAACAAAATCGAACTTCGGCATTGATGAGCTGGACACCAGTGTTGGGGAGCTCAGCACCGACTGTGGCCTTTTAACGGAATGCCCTTTCCCTTTGATTTTTGGATTTTCGGGCTTTTGGAGGTCTATTTGAGGCACAAATGATGTCCGATTGAGCTAATTCTCATGCTGTTAGAATGTAGCAAAATTTCCAAGGGCTTGATAATAAAATCATGGTCAATAGTTTGCCCCCTATAAGATATCAGAGTTGATCAAGGCCTAGTCTCTCAAACTCTGATTTTAGCACTTGTAAAAGCAATTTTGGTCTGAAAACCATACTTGGAGTCTATAGCAATATCTAGAACATTCTATACAAGTCTTGTCTGATTCCAAAAAAATTTCTGAGGAGCCAGTTTGGTCTGTCTAATTTTTTGGGGCTTAATCATAATTATCTATCAAATTGGAAGGTGCGATTGTGTTTGGAATTTTTTCACGGATGCTTTGACTGTGGCCATGCATCAATCTAAACTTGGATGAGTCCCAAAAGGTCTACTTTTTTAGGTAGGGGCAAAGTTCATCCTCTCATTTTCCTATAAATAGGGGAGGGGTGGCCCCATTTATCTAACATCACCTCCTCCTTTGTCTTTACTTGCTTTTCTCCCTTGGTCTCTTGATCTCCAACTCATATTTTACAAACATGAGTTCTAAATCACCCCTTACTCCATATTCTCCTCTCAATAAGTTTGGGAGGAGCGTGAATGGGTCTCAGCCTTTGCTGCTAATTAGGCAGGTGGAGCAGGAACGAGGTCCGTCATTGCCTTTGAGGTCAAAGGCTAATTAGAGGGTGGCAGCTCCTATAATTCCTGATCTTCTTAATGAGGACATGTAACAGGTGAGATATGTCACTCGCCATGGCATGGCTTCCTATATTCTGATTGATGAGGTCCTGACTACTGATGGGTCTACCCTCAGGGCATTTTGGTACATCGTGTGCACCCTCAAGGCTTTTTTTTAACTTTATGATATGGTTTATTGTACAACCTCCTCCTGGCTGGTGCTAGGGGGTTACCTTCTTGATGGGTCAGCTCTGAGGGACATTAGTTGAGGCCCTCACTCATGAGAGCTTTTCGGAGGACCAGGTTCGGACATTGTGGGGTGACCTTAGGTGCCGTTGAGCTCATGGGCTTCTGCTTCTATCATTTTTTGGGTAGGCTATTAGTACAGGCCTAGGCAAGGACTAACTTTTGTAATACTTTTTAGGGTGGTGCTGCTCTGATAATGGCATATTCTTTTGTAAAGTCCTAACTTTATTTGTTAATGGAAACATTGGATCTTACTTTTGCAAATTTGCCCCGCCTACATTATTTATTTGCACTGAATTCTCAAATTGGGTTTGCGCTAATTGCCTATTTGTCAAGTCTGATTTGAAAATCACACTGATTGCCTATTTTTGACTGTTACACTGATTTCCTATCTTGAATCATTTCAACACTGATCGTCATGGTTTGAATGTTTTGGCATTGGTCGCCTTATTTAATTAGAAGGTTTTGATCTTGGCACTGATTACCCTATTCTCGGCATTGATTGCCCTATTTACTTGACTATTTTGGTGCTAATTCCCTTATTTACTAGACTATTTTGACACTGATCGCCCTATTTGTGACTGGTTACATTGACCGCCTATTTTTGAATGTGTTGGCACTAATCGCGTTGTTTTATTGAATTTTTTTAGCATTGATCACCCTATTTTTGTGACTAGTTGCACTGCTTGCCTATTTATTTATCAAGTCTGGCATGAAAATTGTAGTAATTGCCTATTCTCGAGTGTTTCGTTGATTTCTTGTCTTGAATCGTTTTGGCACCAATCACCATGTTTTGAATGTTTTGGTGATGGTCTCCCTATTTAGATTGTGTTGATCTCGGCAGTGATTACGTTGTTTTCGGCACTGATTACCCTATTTATTGGATTATTTTAGTGTTGATTGCCCTTTTTACTGGACTATTTTTGGCATTGATCAACAGCTTGTGATTGGTTGCACTGACTACCTATTTTTTAATCTTTTGGCACAGATTGCTCTATTTTATTGAATTGGTCTTGCGCTGACCACCTTGTTTTTGTGACTGGTTGCACTGCTTGCCTATTTTTAGATTCTTTTGGCGTTAATTGCCCTATTTTCTTGTAATTTGACATGAAAATCATGGTTAGTTAAGTGAGGACAACGTGGCTTTCGCACAACGTCTCATGGTTTTCTCAAGAGTTTGACTTGATTAAACCGAATTAAGCAGGCTTGATTTATTTTAATTCAAAGAAATTATTTTATCCAATCCCATTTTTATCCTCAGAAAGGTTTCCTTACTTTGGTAAGGTTTTGAAAATTATTTGAAGTCGCCACCCTATTTTGCTACATTAGGAAAAATTCTCAAATTAATTAATTCATTGGAATTAATTAATTCGGTTTCAATCAGAGTGAGTCTGGGAGTTGGGTACGGATATGGGAAGGTGCTAGACACCCATTTTGCCCGGTATAAACTGGCCTCCTAGTTGTCCATATATTTTCTAACTTATTAATTGCGGTATTAAATTAAATTGAGATGTAAAATAATTTTATGCAAGTTTGAAAACCATGTCATTCAAGCAAATTATCACAATTAGAACATTCACCCAACATGAAAATTAAACATCCACAAAGAAAGAGGAGGAGAAAAGAATTACAATCCTTCCTATCAAAATACATTCTACCCCATTTATCCCATTACATATTCTCATCTCCCATTTAATTAATACAAATCAGCATTAATAAAATTATTACAAACTTCTTGAATAAATTACATTAAACTCAGAATATAACAGCAAACATATTCAATAATTATATCATATTCAAACATTAAAACAATATGATTTATGCAAATATTAATCGAAAATCATCAAAACACAAATATTAGCTCAATAATAAAATAAATTACTCAAAAAACAATACACTTGCAGAATCAAAATTAATGTCAGAAATGTTAGTGAGTTAGACGAACAACATATAATACATATTATAGAACAATAATTAAATGTTCATAAATAAATAATTGCAAAAATAAAAAATGTAATTATTTTAATATTGTTTCAAGCTCATGATCACAATGTTCACCTTTTTAGATGAACAAAATTCACAAATCATTACAAGAAACAAGATTAAAATCATTAACGTACTCATCCGAATCAAACATGGATTTTCGACCCTTAAGCTTTAACCTACTTCGAGCTCAGAATCTAGGCATGATTTGATGTTTTTGTTTCTCTTCTGGAACTTATAGACAAACACCACTAAAAGTGAATCAAGTCCCCTTCCAAGGTAAATGAAGCCTCTAATCACTAGAAGATCGAACATAAACGCGAAAGGATAGCAATCTAGGCCTTTTTGGAAGCCCTAAAGGGAGGGCGCTAGCCTTGCGATGAAGGCGTGCGCCTTCATTGCAAGGCGTGTGCCTTCCTTTGAAGGTTAGAACCTTCACCGAAAGGTTGGGCACCTTCATTGCCCAAAAATGCAACAGATTATTGTGAAGTTAAGTTTTTGCGTTTTTCTCTCATGAAAACTTAGTTTCTTAGATTTATAAGACAGAAAATGAACTGAAAATCAAAAGAGAATGAAGTTTAGACTTTCAGTTGCCTTATTTTGAAGCAAAATTGTTAAATTGATTAAAGTTTAATGAAGAACAACTCAAGAACACTTGATCTTCGTTGATGATTCGAGCCTGTGTTATTGATTTGGTGATGCAAGTGTTTCTAATCGAAGAACACACTGACTATGTGTTGATAACCCTTCTAAACTCACAAACGAATAAAAACCCTAAGTTTTTTTTATGAAAAACTTGAGTTTAGATTGTGTTTTTATGTGATTTTTGTGTTTGATTTTATGTTTTTAGTGCCTTTTATCTCTTTTCTCTTAAGCCTTGTAATATGCCAAACCAACAAAAATGCTGACCCCTAAACCCTAGAGTTATAAATGAATTTATAGGTAAATGGGTGTTCTTGAACTATTCACTACCTATATGGCATGTGGACCCCACATGTGTGCCGCACAGATGTGCCCCGCTGGTGGGCTCCACAACCATTCTGTAACAGACTATTTTTCAATGCCGTTAATAGTGATTTACCGGTCTGTGAATAGTACCATCAGTCCGAGACTTGGTATTATTTTGGTCCGAAAAAATTACTACGTGTG
The DNA here is from genome assembly GCA_948099535.1 of Jatropha multifida. Taxonomy (NCBI): domain Eukaryota; kingdom Viridiplantae; phylum Streptophyta; class Magnoliopsida; order Malpighiales; family Euphorbiaceae; genus Jatropha; species Jatropha multifida. The sequence goes on from CANUEX010036172.1 coordinate 10,037, forward strand.
TCTCATATGTTATTTAATATTTTTGGAGCATGTTTGCATGATTTAGGTGGGTAAAAAATATTTTATGAATATTTTTGGAGAATTACGACATTTAATGAATAGTGATTTTTAGAGTAGTATATTAAGGAATAATTGAGGAATTATTTTTGTGGAGTTAATTTAATTAATTGGTAGAGTTAAATAATATTTGGAAGAGAATTATTTGAGGAATATTTAGAGCCATTGGATGAGATTACTTAGGACTTGATCTTAGCCATTCATTTGACACAAAATTAGGAAGCAAAGTTTGACTTTGCTACTTAAAGTTACCAACCATTCATTAACAACTTCTCTCTCTTCTTCTCCTTCACCATCTCCATGCCACCATCTCCTTCTCTTCTTCCTCCATTCTTTCATTTTCCTACCTTCAAATTACTACCAAACTACAAAATTAAACCATAGAATAGTGATTAATTCCTAAGAAATAATTAGTAAAAGTTGAAATTGGTGATTAAAAGCAAGGAGAATTGAAGTTGCCATTGTAGAAGGTGAGTTGTGTTTTTTGAGTTTTATGAATTAATAAGTAGAATTCAAGGTTTAGGCATGGGATTAATGCATTAAATCATGCTCCTTTCATTTCCTATGTTAATTTTTGATTCTAATGTCAATTTCTCCTACTTTGAAGAGGTTGGAGAACCATCCTCCAAAGGCAAGGAGAAGGCCCAACAGTAGAGTTTTTAAGCTTGTTTAAGCTTCATTTAAAGGTTAGTGCACTAGTATTTCCACTTTCCTTTCAATTTCTTTAAGTTTGCAATTTTGGGGTTTTCAATGATTTTGGGGAAATATGTGCAATATGTTGGGAAATGAACAATTGGATGTTTTAATGTGATTTCCTATGATTTTTAAGCATGAAAGAATGCTTGAATGGGAAGAGGAACCCCTCCTCCCTCCTCCCTTATGAATGGTTGAACCTTTCTTAGAGGAAGGGCCTTGATTTTTATTATTGTTTTTTTTATTTATTTTGATTGTAAATGAGCTTTGAAGTGGTTTTCCTTATAATTTATGAGCTTAACTTGGAAAGAAACCATTTCCCCCTTTGATTTGGAAGAATGGTCGAACCTTAGTAAGGTGAAGGGACTTTGTGTTTCTTTGATTTTCAAGCTTGATATTAACTTAAATGAGTTTGTTTATAAGTAATTTGGTGATGGTTTAAAGCTTGAATTTGAATTCTAATGTCTTAGCATTTTTCATGACTTAAAGAAGGTTTCGAAATGGTAAAATGAGTTTTATGGTTAAGTGTTTAAAGTAATGGATTTAACGATTTTGAGTAATGATTTTGAGTTAGTGATTAAGGCATTTGATGGTGGAAGCTCTTCCTCCTTTGTTTCCATAAAGAGGCCGAACCTTATTTAGTAGGTAAGGCATGATTTTGGTCTTTTAAATGTTGATTTTAAAGTAATTTAAGCTATGTATATGGAGGTATTATGGAAGTAAGGTTTTATTTGAAATATGAATTGATTTTGTTGGATTTTACAAGTTGTAAGTAAAGGAATT
>CANUEX010036191.1:0-15791 GCA_948099535.1 Jatropha multifida
AACCCAACGATTTAGCCTATTTTCATTTGATTTAAGGATTTTTCGACTGAATTAGACTTTTTAAATTCGGTTTTCGATTCGGTTCGCGGCATAAAATATTATTTTTGGCCAATTCTCATGGGTGAAAATTTACAATTAAATTTTAAATAAAAATTCTTTTGAAAATAAATTAATGGGTTATTTCATATATATTTATATATTTTAGATAAATAAATGACATTAGATTATTAGATTTATATAGATAGAGGTAGTAATACTAATAAAACAATAATAATGATAATTTTATGAGGATAAATCTTATAAAAATAAAAAAAAAATGAGAAACGTAAAATTTAAAACAGAAACATAATTTTGTAAACCACTATTTGTGGTTTTATAAAATTTATTTTTTATTTTGAAAACAGTTTTCTCAAAAAGTAAAAAAAAAAATTAAAGAAGTTTAAACAGACAAATTTTGTTTATTTTAAAAAAAAAACAAACAACAAGAAATTTAATTAAAAATAAATGGTACCCAATTAAAAATTTTAAGTTTTATCTTTACTAAATTTATTTTTTAATAAAGATATACGATAATGAAAGATTTGAAATTTTTTTTATATTTCATTTATTAAATATTTAATTATAATTTAAAATATTTTTTTAAAGCAAAAAAAGGATTGGACTATCCTGACCCATTTCTGCAGGATCATAACATTGCGGTTCGGAGTCCATAAATACAAGAACTCAACCTGAGAAAATCCATTTTAAGTGGGCCTAACTCCTCAGCAGCAAAAGCAACATTTAGCCATGATGCACATCGGGATGCGCTTGTGGAGAATCGAATCCTGATCAAGCAAGCGGATAATCAGGCTTTAACCACCATGCCGCCACCTCGAGTGATAAAAATATTTAGGAGATAGAGAAAAAAAAATATCACTGCTTAATAGTTTACAATTAAATTTAAATAAAAATGTTTCGAAATAGAAATTTCGGGATATTACAAAAACGTCTTTATTATGTGATTTGTAGAATTATACATATACAGTTATAATGAATATTAGTTAAATGACGATATAAATTGAACTGAAATGTGTGTATATACACACTGTTATTTTATTAATTAACCATTATATTCATTTCAATCTCATATGAAATTTTATTTTAACATTATAAAAAATAAATAATATAAGATTATAATTAATATTTAATTTTAAAAAATAAAAATAAGCACAAATTACATTTAAAAGTAAAGAGTGACATAAAAAATTGAACGAATACGAATAATGAATACAGTCAGCGACGAATCGATGACATTGAATTTCTAAATACTTCTACAGACTTTTAATTTAAATGGTTGATTAAAATAGAAAAATTATAATTTTATTCTTATAATTTATTTCAAATTACTAATTTATCCCCATAATTTAAAAAATACATTACAATATCCTTATAATTTGGTCCATTAGAAACAATTGTTCTTCCGTCTATTTTTTCTTTTTAATTATACCGTTAAATGTCGAATGAAAAAGGAAAAATGTCTTTAGTTAACAAATCACTGGCATAAAAGAACAAACCAATAAATGCACTTAGTTTCTTTTTTTTTTTTCCATAGAACAATTAAAAATTAAAAGAAAAGAAAACGAAAACGAAACATTTTTACAACAAATAATTATTGACTGTGAACCAATATTAAGTTATTCACACAAAGGTATGGAAAAAATTGCGGAAAATCGAGCAAATATTGACTTCGCATGCTCTTACCCAAGACCGACAAATCACTCATCATAAAATAAATAAATATATGTATAGCAAACATTTTTTTTCTAAAAAATTGACATATTCACTTAGCATTTTAATTTCACATGTGGCATATTTTTCAAATTAGATTTTCACTCAGCATAGTTTGATTTGATTATTTAATGTATTGATGTATTGATTTGATTTGGTTTGAATTTATTTAAAATTAGTGTTTCTGATTTGATTATTCAATGTATTTATGCATTGATTTGGTTTGAATTTATTTTGAATTAACGTTTTTTATTTGATTATTTAATATATTATTTTGATTGGTCTCTCCTTTTAAATATATTATTCATTTTTCTTAAAAGTTCAGAAATTTATGCATTTCAACTAATAATTCTTACTCAAACTTTTTTTTTCTCATTTTTTAAAGATTATTTAACATATTTTTACAACCGTAAATTATCAAATACAAGTAAAAAGAATAATAAAATTAAAAATTTGAGTACAAATAGTAATGATTAGAAAGTACAAGTGAGAATATCACAATTGTGAAATTTGTCTTTAACCAATAGAGAGATTTTCCGAGTACAGAGATAGTATTGTTGGATAAAAATGTTAAATATAATACTTTACATTTTTATTGTTTGCATAACCAATTAAAAATAATGCCATCATTTTCAATATTTTATATGTAATCGTTTTTTAATATTTGTTATTATAAGAAAATTATATGTTATCACTTTAGGACTTAGTTCCTTTTATCTAATGATGTAAAAATCTTTTGCATAAACTTGTTTGTTTCAATTCAGCTGCAAATTAATCTATTTTTTTAATATTTATGCTAACAGTTCAGTTCTTTTTTATTTAAAAAAAGTCTGAAATTAAAGTTTATGCAACCAATTGTAACTCTAACCTTTTTAGGTGAAAAATTAAGAATAAATAGAATGTTAGATTTGTAAGAATTTTATATTTTTTACTTTTAACATTTAAATATTTTTAAATTTTGGATGTGCATATTGAGGGGTAAATATAATAATTAATTTTGAATTTAATATTAAAAGCTTTTGTTGTATAAATTAAATTTTTAAAAAATTAATTGAAATTGAAATTTAATTTTGATAAAATTTATTAAAAAAACATACTTTTAAAAAACCTGTGCTCTAATCTATATATATATATATATATATATATAATTAATCCTGAAGCAAAAAAAAATTTAAAAAAACTGTGGAACTCTCATATTTGAGTATTGCTTTTTATCTTTTTTTATAAATTTTCTAAATTTTTAATAATTCTTCTACATTTTTATTTTTATATCTATATCTAAAATTTAAAATTTTGAATAATTAAAACTTTAAAATTTTTGAATTATTGATTTTAAAACTTTAAAACTTTGAAATTTTGAATTTATAACTTTAAAAACCTTTGAATTTTTAAATTTAAAATCTTAAAAACTTTTAAATTTTTTTTCTTATCAATATACGTATATATATACCTCTTTCAATAATTATTTTTTACAATGGTTTTTTTCTTATCTTTTATCATTTCTTTCAATTATTTTATTTCAATTTTATAGGTTTTGTTTCTTTTTGTCTATATGTTATTGTTGTTTTTCATGTTTTGATTAGCAAAAAAATGACAAGCACAACTTCAATCTATATAAATACCGCATTTTTTTCTCCAACTACAGTAATATTAGTTTAATTATTTGATTTTTTTTATATAATTTTTTAATTTTATGAAATTATCTGTATACAGAAAGAAATATCTACAGAAAGAAATGGATATAAAGCAAAGATAAGAGCAGAAAAATGACTAATATCAATTAAATCTCATTATTTTGATAATTTATTATTTATTTTAGTACAATTAGTTTTATGATGTTCAGTATATATATTATGAATTTTTTTCAATTTATTTGTGTAGTTTTTATGCTTATGAATAAAATTCAATTTTATTTATTTATTTATTATTTTTTATTATTATTATTTTTCTATTTCTTTTTTTATTTTATTTATTTTGCTTCGAGGTAGAAGGTTAAAAAGAAATCTAAATATTAAATTTAATAAATAGATTTAAAATAACAAAGGGAGCTAATAAAATAATATCTACAAAATTAAAAAAAATACATTTAATAAATTAAAAAGATAGATAATTGATATTCTTATCATTTAAATTTAAATTTTATTATTTAAATATTAAAAAATTATATATAATGATCATATTTTTAAATTAATATTGATTTATGATAATTATTTATATCTATATTTAATTTTGAAACATTTTTATTAGATCATTTAAGATATTTTTTTAAAATTTAAAAATTAGTACTTATTTAAAATAATTATCTATATTCATATTTGATTTGACTATTTAATTTTTTTTTCATCTATTTACAATAATTTTATAATTTTATATCTATATATCTTTATTATTATTATGTTTATGGCTTATTTACAAAAATTTTATATATATCTATATATAATGTGATTACTCTATTTTTTATATAAATATTTATCTTATATGTATAAAAAAATTTTAATATAATATATAATAATAAAGTAATAAAACAATCCGCGTTAGCGTGAGCTTTTGCCTAGTTTACAATAAAATAATATCACCATCTTTGACAAAATTGAAGAACTGAGATATATCAAAATTATGATGACAAAAACCCGTGCTCTAATTTTCAATTTTTTTAATTATAGTTATAATTATTATGATAATTAAAATTCATTTAAAATAGCAAAATGTTTAAAGTTTTATTTATAATAATTAATTAAATTAATAATATTAATAATATTTAAATAATAAAAAATTGAAGATCTGGGGGTATATGATTAGTGTTGATATTATTTATACATTTAAGTTATTTTAATTGTATTTTAATTTATAATGATTTTTTCACTAGGTATTTTCATAAATGAAAAAAATAATCAAAATTTGCTTACGTAATTTAGATTATAAATAAAAAAAACCTTCCAAAATATTAATTAAAAATGAAAAATTTTTGCTTGACCTAAAAAAAGTAATTGAAATATTTTGAAGTGAGCAATTTAAATAGGATTATTATTATTATTATTATTATTATTATTATTATGTAAAATGAGGAATAAAATATTTAACTTTGAAACGACAGTGTTTTAGTGTCAGAGACACATTCCCAATTCGCCAAATCCCTAGCTACACGCTCTCGCTCTCTCTCTCTCTCTCTCTCTCGTTCTCCTTCTCTCGTTCTACCATCTTAAGTAATTTCTGTAATCTTTTATCTTAAGCATCTCAATTGGACGGCGACTGCTGATATTGGTTTTATCAACAAATTTTCCATTAACTGGAGCTATTTTATGTACTTTTGTATATATTAATATGTAGTTTGGTTATGTTTGATGAGATATTTGTTTGCTCGTGTGTTATATTAATAAAGTTTGAATTTTTTGTGCTCTTTTTATGTTTTTGATCATTTTGTGTTAAAGGGATAAACGCTAATTGAATTTGGGATGGGTATGGGAAATGCAAGGATATCCGCTGCTAACCCTATATATGTGTACTCTACTTTGAGAAAGACAGCTTTTTGAGAAGGAATTTTCTTTTTTGGGTTGATTTAATATACAATAAAAACTAGATTTATATAAATTGATGTTTGAATTTCGCAGGATGGAGGAACAGTTCATATTAAGAGTTCCACCTTCTGTTGCGGAAAGGTTAGATCGTCTTTTGAGTGAAAGTGCTTCTTCTTCTGAAGAGCAATCATTGGATTTATCATTTTCTGGTGAGCCTCTGTTTCCTTGCAATAATTGCTGTGCTTCCAGATTTAATTTTTCATTGCAAAAATGGAAAGGAATTTAAAAAAAAATTCTTGAACGAATGCTTTTTTAGATGAGATTTTCAAATAATCAATCACATCTGACGTTAAGGTTGACTTGTGCTAGTCAGGAATGGTAGTTATTAGTTAAGAGTTCATGAATGGATCTTTCACATTCTAGACTCTAGGATGGTGAACGGCGTGAGAATATTATGCATTCAGGGATGTCAATGATAATTTTTTACGGTGAGCTATATTTTTTAGATCTTTTATAGGTGGTTGTCCTTCCATAAAGTGTTTTGAATTAGTGCTATAACAAAAGGTGCTTTCTATTTCATCCTAAAATTGATGGATATTGAATGAGGCGTTTGTTTTTTGTGCTGAGCAATTGATGGATAATGAAAATTTATATTCAAGTTAAAAAGATACTGTGATGAAGATCAATAGAATTACAAGAAACAGATCAAAAACTTTAAATTTTGATAGTAATTAAAATTTAATTCAGTGAATTGAGATAAATGCTGAACTTCAAAATTGACACCAAAATTTCAAATTGAAAATGAAAACTCAGGTCCAACTTTAAAATAAGAATATAATTTCATTAAGAAAGAAATTATTTTTAATCAGCAGAAAAGTTGAGATTAAAAAAAGAAATTCAAGCAAACAGAAAACAGAGTTTATGACGGAAAGCGTTTACCATTTTCTCATTTATATCTTTCAAAAAGCATAGAACATAACACCTTGGAAGAAGAAACTTCTGCAAAGAAATAAATTGAAAAGGTAAAAGAAAAGGTCCAGATTTAGACAAAAATTCTGAAAACTAAAAAGATAACAACAATTCAATCACCTTGAAGATGGCATGGCATCTTTGTTAGAGGAAGAGGAGGAAGAAAACAAAAGCAAAAAAAGCCATGAAAGAAGTGGAAAATCAACTGCACTAGTACAGTGAAGCATAAAAAGAGTAGAAATGATAATGGAAATGACTGTGAGAACGATCAAGAGATATACACTCTATTTGGATTAGAGCTCTTGTTGGTGTAGAGGGTTGGGAAAGTGCAAAGAAAGTTTTTGTTGATAATAACTGGTGCAGAGTTCGTATGCAGGGTTTTGAAAAGTGCAAAGATAGGATAACTGTTGGCATGACAAATAAATTTTACAGCAAAAAACAACTTTTATTCCAGCATGTTATCCATGTGGCAATTTAGCCACTGGACTGTTGTTAATACAACCAAAGGGCTTTTTATGTTGTAGAAATTGAATTTGAGTAATTTTTATGTTAAAAATTAAAATTTAGGTATGATAAAGTGCATTGGTAAGAAGTTGAGGAATGCCGAGTGAAATTAACTCTAGAAGTGGCTGTACGGGAAACTAGGGATCTTGGGATAGAAAGCTGAAGGCTAAAAGGAGCAATCATAACGTATCAACAGATTTCAAAAGAAAAAAAGGAAGACATCTAATCCTTGTCTTTCACAATCTCTATGTTCAAGTGCTCAAGCTCCTATTTTATTTTGTGTCAAGAAGCAACCTTAATCATATTGGAAGAATTGTTCCTTAATCAAATGAATGAGTGTTATATAGCTGATCATATGTAGTTACTTGTATTAAGGTCCCATGATACCCAGAAAACTTACATGGGCACTGTTTTGGAGGTTGGTCCAGTCAAGGAGAAGTTGGCTCTATTGATTCTCTAATTCTTTTTTTTTTTTGGCTTTTGGATACTCAATATATTTATGAAACAAATATTTTATAAATAAAATATTGTATCAATCCTTACTATATGGTTAGCACCCTGCAACAGCAACAACAACAACCACAGCTAACCTTTAGTCTCAAACCAGCACTTAGCAACAATAGGAAATAAAAGAGGCCTGGATTCTAGTTTTAGTTACTGAATTTTCATTTCTCAAGTATTGTATGAACTTGCCTTTTTTTTTTTTTTTCCAATTGTATTCCATTCTAGTTTTATGATTATATATCAGTGCTTTGTGAATAAAGTTTTATTCTACTTTTGTATTTTGTTTAAAAATTCCTTTACTGATGGAATGGTTATCGAGTCATCAGTCATCTTATTTTAGTTGGGTTCTGTTAGACACTTTCGTCTAATAAATGTGAGCTGTCTTTGGTTGCATGTTTTTTTGCATGGGAATAGATATCATTTGAGTATGTAAGTTTGAATGCTACCAGTAAGGGGGAAATATGATATAGCTGCAGGAATCTGCTACTTCGAAACACACACTTCTCTCTTGCTCTCTTGTTTTACTCTTTTTCTTTCTTTGCTGCTATACATAATTTTTTTTTTGTTGGACAACTAAATTGTGAAAGAAAATATGCAATATCCTTTTTTTTCCAGCTAATCATTCTTATCTTTTGTCTTTTCTTTGAAAAAAAAAAATTTTTGACTTGCTTCATGCCCTCATGGTTTTGAATTGGACTATCTTATTGCACAGAGGATGGCAGGAATGGCACGTTTGTGATTGGTGATGATCGTTTCCCTGCATCTTTGATGGACCTACCTTGTGTTGTGGAGTCCTATAAAACTTATGATGATTGTGCACTGGTTAAAACTACGGATATTGGTCAGGTAGAGTGCATGTTAGGAGATCTTAAATTCATACTTTTTAAAGACATGAATTTTTATTTCTCAACGCAATATATTACTCTTGACAGATGATTATGGTTAGAGAAGCAGGTGACACTGCTCCAGATGTAGTTGAGTACAGGCATGGGCTCACACCTCCTATGAGGGATGCTCGCAAACGAAGGTTTCGTAGGGAACCAGACCTAAATGTATGGAGGACCTCATTACTTTTCAGAACTCTGTTAATGAGACCTGGGTTTTATTATTTTTCTCTTGAATAAATTACTGGAACCATGGCTTATATATTTATTTCTGTTAATATGGAATCTTTTATCAACTGCTTTGTGGTCATGATGAACTATTTCAAAAAATGGTTTGAGCAAGAAGCTCTATTTAGGCATTTATTTCTACACACCCAATAATAGATTAGGAGTTACTCGTACTGTGTGGAAATTTTAGAGTTGCTTAAGATCAAATTATTTGTGGATATATTGCATATATAATCCCTTTCATTCTCTATCCGTCATCTTTACAAATTTTGGTTGGGTTGCATTTTACAGCCTGAGCTTGTCCAGCGTGTGGAGAGAGATCTGGTGAACATTACTCGTGGAACAGTTGAAAATGCTGATATCCTTTTATGCAATTTCTGATTATCTAGTAAATCACAGGTTCTCTTATCTTGGGCTGTACAAATGAGGTTGTTGGGGCCTTATTTGTATATGAATTAGGACTGATTGGGATTTTTTTCTTCTTTTTATGAGGATTCAGTAGAAGAAAGAGGAAAATCAGGGGAATTTGTGAGTATTCAAGCCGATATGAACACTCCGATTGTGTTATCTGTCAATAATCATTATGAAGTGTTCTTATGATATCCCTTGCAAACAAGAGCAATGCAATGCAACGCAACATATTGTTATTAGTTACTTTTAACATCCAACTTAGCCTGATGTGTTTGTGCACGTGGCATGTTAGGCCCTGGAAACTGATTCTGATTTGTGAATATTGCCATTTCCTGGATGACAAAAACCTGAATGGTAACATGGTTTCATAAAGGGGAAAAAAAAGAATGGCAACATAGGATTTGGCAGGCTTGTGGTTAGAGTTGCATTTTTCTTTGAAGTTTTTGTTCTGAAAATTGTTTGTTTTGTCCTTTGGTAAATCTGTTAATCCTTGATTAGATGGATACATGTTGAAGCAAATGAGCAAGAGGAAGATGGTGATCAGAATGCTCGTAATGCAAGTAAGAAACCTTTGCCTGTACCTGCAGCAAAGCCTAATGTTCAAGAGACTGCGGCTAATGCTGAGGAGCCTGAGAGGAGCGATTCTGACGACTCTGATGATTCAATGTAATGATGAGCCTTCCGTTCAAGTTATCATATTGACAATGGTGTATGATCAACTGAGTTGGAAATAATGCTATGATGTCTACCCTGCGCTTTAATGTATATTTGTAGATAGATACCTTATATTTGATGCCAATATTGATCCTGGATAAAAAGTTGTTCTCAGACAATATCAGAAGTCTGGCTGTGCGGGCTGTGAGTCCTTGTTACTTCAAAGTGTATTTCCCAGGATATAGGATCTATTTGGCAAAATTACTTGTCACTGGCAATATATAATGACTCTATTAGGCTCTTATGCATCTTTTCACTGGCGAAATTCAGTTACAAGAAAGGTTTACCATTCATATAGTAATGGTATATTACACTTGAAATTTTTTGTTTTAGATAAACCATAAAAGAAAGATAGATTATCTTTTCGAGGCGATGAAGGGATATTATATTTAGACGGTGTTCATTATATAATATATATCTTAAAAATAATTATATTTTTAACCGTCAAATTATATTTCAGCACCAATAATTTCAAAAATTTTTTACGGAACTCCGATATCTATTTCACCTTCAATGCTAAAATAATAAATTATTTAAGATTTTTGTATGAGTATTAAGAAAACAATTAATTTTTTAAAATTTTAATAAAATCAAGAGTAATTTGATTAGATTGCTCTTTTATCTATAGTGATGAATTGTTAGCACTGATTCTGAGGTAGCAGGCAATGAAGTTGATCGCCAAAAATGGTGTGAAAGAGGGTGTAGATGATTGGCTTCCCTACATGAGTTCTGCAACGACAGCTAATGCTCTGGATAATTTTAGGACTTGTCTGAAACATATGCTTATAATCCCCATGTGGATGCAGATGAAGATATTATTATTACACAATTAAATGCCAGATCTGATTTTCCGTAGTACCATTTGCACTAAATTATAATGCATCTTCTTCATCATCAATCTTCTAGCATTGGCCATCTTTGGTTGCCTCTTGAAATATAATAAAATCAGTTTACAGTTTTAGCAAATATATTTAATTTGATGTATTTCAATAATAATATCATATAATGAATAGTCGTAATGAGAATGCAAAATATATATAAAAATTAATTATAATAAAGCTGATCCATGATCTAAAATTATAAATTTAAAATAAAAAAATAATGTAAAGCCATGAATGCTCACATGGGCTTAAATCATTTGAAGAATAGCTAGCTTGTGATGCTGCATGCATATTTAATAATGCATTTTAGGAAGGAAATTTAATGTTCAATCCTATCCATTAGGGTATGGTTGGTGGGTTTTATGGAAAATGCCAGCTTTGCTTAGTAGGTATGGTCTTTGAGTGATTGACTCTTAACTTAAGGGTACCCTATAATTTCTTTTAGACCTTTTAACTGCCAATCTTATTTCCAATTCAATCTTATTAAAGAAATCCCCTCTTGCGTTTGTACATATTTAAAATAAAACTAAACAAAAAATTATATGCTCAAGTCAACAATGGTTATGTGGGATTATGGGCATGGACAGGGTATTTGTTAGGATACTAAATAATTTCCAACCATCAAGCCCACTGCCTATAATGTGTACTACTGTGGTTTTTTCTATAAATTATTATTATTATTATTGTATAAATTATCGGTATCTAAACCCTATTATCAGAGCATGTCTAATCCGATTCGAAATTTAGCCAAAGTTAAAGTTCTTCGCCTAATGCATAGAAATATTATTTAGCCTTTTCTGGTGAATTATTTGGTTGATAAATGTTTGGTTTTCCTAAACTCATTGACATATAAATAAATTAGACAAAATAATTAATTAATGTATATAATTAGCAGAAAAAACCACTAAACTCAATAAACATGTTTCTGTTGTTTTAGTTGTATGTTTTGGCAACCCATTGTATGAAGAGAGGGAGGTTTGCATCTTCTATCATTATTACCCTATGTGTTTCCCACAACCATATTTAACAAACTCACGTAATTTATCAAAATTAATTATTTATTTTTTCAAATTATAATTAACTCACCACTTGACATTTTTCCACTCTCTAAATTGTCTTTTGCTTCTCTTATTGTCAATATATAAAAATGTAAATAGATCAAATTTGAATTCTTAATATTCTGTAATATCAATACAATTATTCAAATCAATTTATAGAGATTCATATTTACATAATTAGGTTTATCTTTTAAGCATAAATTAATACTAAAGTATTAATATTAATTTAAATATTTATAGGATATTTTCATAAATTATTGAATTTTTAGATAAATCAAATATCAATAAATATTACAATTAATTAAATATTATTTATATTTTTTAAATTAAAATCTTTTAATTCGTCATGACTAAAGATGTCGTACGATATTCCAAATTTCGCTAACTATACTTCAAAGAATCATATTATTTTCCCCTATATATTCATGTGTTGTTTATATATGTTATTATTATTATTATTGGATGAATAAATTAAATTTTTAATTTTTTAATTTTTAAATAAAGTTATAAAATTAATACAACACTTCAAGTCAATATAAATTTTAACAGCTCTACAATATTTATTATTTTATTAGTTATAGTTATTAATTGTTTTAAATATATGATATTAATTAAATAAAATGGATAATCATATTATTTAAATGAATTAATTGAAATAGTAATCATATTAATCTGAATTTTTTTAATAATACATATCAATTAAAATAATTAATCATTTTAATTTAAAATTTTTACATAAATCTAATTTAAAATATTATCCATATTTTAAATTAAAATATTTTAATTGAATATAACTACAAATAATTAATTAATTAATTATAAAAAATAATTATTTAATTTCTGTGAAATGTTAAAAGTTAGAGCGTTTAAGGTTTCAAAAAAAACTCTAATAACCTCTCAAAATTGTATTACCTGTGAAGGGAGAAAACACCAGTTGACTTGGAAATATTCTTACATGTTTCCCACTTGACTTTGTCATTGACCATTTCCATTAACTTATTAAATTTGGAAACCCAACTTGAAGTTAACTGCCAAAATTTGTGAAGTGACGTGGTAATAATATATTTTGGTAAAATTTTAAGAAAAGAAAGTCAACTATTTATCTTATTGCTTATGCAACTTGCTCCTCACGCTGGATTTTATTTATGTAATTGGAAGGAAAATGTCATATATGATATTATTAATTTCTTGAATTTCTCTGAAATTTATATAAATTTACATAATATTTGAAAGAGAAAATATTTTAATTCTTGATAACTGTCAATTTAGATAAGATATTTCAAGCAATCAGTGAATGATATCTTTTTTATCGTTAAAGCAATCGGTGAAAACCCATGTTTATTAATTTTTATTTAGAATTAGATTTTATGTCAAATATCTATTTAGTCAAGGCAATTATGAGAATTTTATATATAAATTTTAGATAAATATTTAATTTTTCTCATAAATCTCATAATTTTGTTGCCAATAATTGCATGTTCTTTACAAGATTGAAGAAATAGGTTTTGTACGTGCAAATTGTCTTTGTCATTTTGAAAAGAGGATTTCTACGACACATTTTGACATTTCATTCTAAATCTTGCTCGACAAGCTTTACTAATCTTGGTTGACACGTTCTACTCCTAGGTCACACACGTTCTGCCAAAGGTCAAAACATATTTACAATACTATTGGTTACACGTGTGCCATGTGTAACATTTTCTTTCCTCTCTTTGTCAAACATAGGTTAAGAGTTTGACACATGGAATAAAAATATTTAACACAAAATATAATTGAATTAAACAAAAAGAAAAAAGAAACTAACTTGACAAATTTGTGCAAACATGCCAATCGAGTCAACATCAGAATTACACGGGTAACGTACTTTCAAATGCTGAGAAAAAAAAATAAAAAAAGATAGAATACTGACAGAACTATACTGCAACCAAACCGACACATGAGATAGAGATAATATTATCCATCACAACAATGATTGGCCTGATAGTATACATATATGTACTGGGAAGCAAAATGGGCGGTGATTTGGTTTGGCCATTTGGGACTTTTTGGGTGCACCATCACTGCTGCCACTCCTTTTAGCATGTGACCGACGTCGTCTAAAGGGAAACGACAATTGAGAACATATGAATTTTTCATCAGAGGAACTTCCGTTGTGTTCTACTTTTTAGTTGTCTTGTCAACTGTGCGCATATATTATATTTGCTTAATTCACATACTGCTCTGGCGATATTTCAAGCTAAGAAAGTATTATTATTTAGTATTTGATATGATACGAAATTAATTTCATTTTGAAATTTATAACTCTAATTTTCCAGTTGTCTTTTCATTTTCACGAATTTTATTTTTTTATTAATTACATATTTTTTCACACTTCATTGAATTAAAATTAAATTTTATCATTTTAAATCCATTTATAAAAAAAAGCAAAGTACTCCCCATCAGTATTCAAATAAAAAAATATTAAAAAATATTACAATTCAATTCTTAGACATTTTATCAAATTCAAAAAATTGAAATAAAACTTATAAATTAAAAAAAATTAAATAATTGTTTTGGGATATTAAAAAAAAGAACAAAAAGAAATTGGCCGAAGGGCAAATCCAGCAGACGTCGACATAAAATCTAATGGAAGCTTTTAGTTAGTAAAAATAGTATTAACAAAAGAGAAGCTGACTTTTTATTCAGTCCTTTTGTCGTACTAAAATAAAACCAGTGTTTGTGTTTGTCTGTCGTCGGTGCCGCAAGTAAGCGCGTTTTTGGGTATGGTTTGGTGTTCGCGACTCTTCGCAGTAAAACCCCAACCCCACTTTTTATCACAGCTGGCATTATTTAATACGCTCGCGTGCTTTCCAACTATGCTTTGACGGTTATACAATCCTTTTCCTATTTTCCACCTCTGACATGTAGTTTTCTTCCTACTTTTCTGCTCTTGCCAAATTAATCATATTTATGGGATATGTGACCCAACAAATTTTGACCAAACTTTTTTTTATATCATCAAGTTTGTTTCGCGACATTATGAGCTCAAAAGCGTGATAGCTTCAACCCTAATATACAATATTTAATTAGTGTTTTAGGTAGGATGATGAAAGGATCAATCGAATTGGATTAAGATAAAAAAATATAAATTGAATGTTTTCAGATTTGAAACCCAATAAAATTGAAGTTGATATCTGAATTCAACCTCGTGGTTTAATCAATTTTGATCGGTTTCACGCCTAATCGATTAGTTTCTATAAAACCAAACCAAATTAACGGTAACTTTATTATAAGTTGACTAATTTGACGAATTGAAATTTTTTATGAATATGCCAATCAAATTGAAATGAATCGATTCGATTCAATGGGTGATTGCACAACCCAGAATTTAGGTATACGAGATTATATAGTAATGAATAGTGAAAGTCCATTGTCTAAATTTAGGGATAAGTATTCAAGGTTTAATTTTAATCGTATTGAATCATTGCAAAGGATAAATCAAATTAGTTAAAATTATTATGGCAGTGACTTGAAACAAAATTTCGGCCTCTTTATATTTCTATAAAAAGTGAGAAAGCCAATTAGATCATACTCCGTTAACATTGGTGTACCAATTATTGTCTATTCCTATCTAAATCATAAATATAAAAATCTTAATTTCAGATCTAAAGAAAAAAAAAATATTACACCTGCTCCATTATCAAAAAAGATAAATAAAAAAAATACACCTTATATGTTAGGTCCAAAAAATACATAGAAAGTATTATAAACAATGATTTACAAATAACATTATTATTTCTTTTTATATAAAAATGCAAAATCGTATATTCATTTGTCTATTTGTATAAATCATGCACATATATTAAAAATAAAAATAAAGGTTTTATTTTTTAGACTTTAGAATAATTATTTTCACAATATATATAATATAAATAGTTTGGATGTATATACTTGAAATTTGTGCCCTTGTGACAGATCCAATTATAAAAAATACTAGAGAAATTCAATTAATTAATTATATATATATGAAATGTCACAACCCGTTTCTATAGGCCGGACCGGCACTAGGGCCTGGGAAAGCTTAAGGCCACTAAGGTCCATAGTAAGCCTAATCTCTGATTTTTAACACCATAATTACGTGAAAATATTGTACAAGTTGGCCCATTATATTTTTAATGATTCAAACTATTACAACGCCTTATTTCATTCAACTCAATCGTTTTCATAAAATTTTATATACACTTAACATTATTATTACAATCATAAAATCTTATCATAACTGCGGATTTTCTACTACTGTATAATTACAAAGAATTCTATCTTATACATTTAAACATTTCTTTAAATAATCTCAAAAGGAAAGAAAACTAAAGCTCC
>CANUEX010036241.1:0-19870 GCA_948099535.1 Jatropha multifida
ATGACTTAAAGAAGGTTTTGAAATGGTAAAATGAGTTTTATGGTTAAGTGTTTAAAGTAATGGATTTAATGATTTTGAGTAATGATTTTGAGTTAGTGATTAAGGCATTTGATGGAGGAAGCTTTTCCTCCTTTGTTTTCATAAAGAGACCGAACCTTCTTTAGTAGGTAAGACATGATTTTGGTCTTTTAAATGTTGGTCTTTAAGTATTTTTAAGTTATGATTGTTTGTGATTAGGAAGTATGGTTTTGGCTTTAAATATAAGAGGATTTAAAGTGCATTTACAAGTTGTAAGTTAAGTGATTTTGAAATAATAAGTGTTAGTTATAAAATATTTTTGGATAAGGAATGGTGAATGAGAAATGAGATTATTTGTGGAAGAACGCATTTATTTTGGGCTCTACTATACATGATTGAAATGTAATATGATGAGATTGATTTCGATATATGAGCATGCTCGGGTTATCAGCCCATTTTGTTTTATGGAGCTATGATCATATGCTAGGGTTATCAGCCCTTATGAATAAGCAGACGCGCTTATTATGTGATGGGGATGGTGCTTTCACAGGCCACGTTTGTGTGATGGGGGTGGTGCTTTCACAGGCCACGATTGTGTGATGGGGGTTGTGCTTTCATAGGCCACGATTGTGTGATAGGGGTGGCACTTTCACAGGCCATAATCGAATCTGCTTACGTTCATTCTGTATTAGTACGAGCCTTAACTAAGAATGGAATTTTATGCGGCTATAAGAAAATGAAGATAAATTGTATTTATGAATTTCCTAAATTAAGAATGGGATTTTATTTTGTTATAAAGAAATCAGAAATATATTGGTATTTGTGATATTTTCTTATTTATATTGAGTTATGTATGAATTTTAAAGAAGCAAATTTCTTTATGGTTTTTGAAATATTTGGATTTAATCAGCACGTTGTTAGTGCTTAGTATATATTATGATTTGTGTATTTTCATAGATATTTGAAATTTATTACTTGGAATATTCTTTCTACTTTTATTGGTAATTTTTTAGCACCACTAAGTCTTCCACTCAGTGCGTTGATTTTTATCACGCAGGTTAAGAGCAGTGGACACTACCTGAATACCCGAAGACCAGAGGAGTAGCATTAGAGTAGAATATTGTTTTTGGGCAGGACATACAGTAATTCGTGATTTTGGCATGTATAGGGAATATTGTATAAAATATTGAGGTTGTAAATATTGAAATTATAATTAACGGAATTGGTGGTTGTTTAAGTATTTTTTTCTTATTATGTATGGTGTATGAATGTTAATATATATATTTTTGAAATGAATGGTGAATTATTATGTTAGAACTTAAGTGAATTAATATAACCTTTAGAAGTGCTGCGTGATCTTTTGTAATGATTTGGAGTTGAGGTTTGGAGGTTAATATTGGAAGTGTATTTGTTTTCCCTGTGTGGCAAGTAGATTTTTAAGGGGAGCTCTTACGAAATTTTATTTTTCGTAGGATTTTCCCTAACACCTTTATTTTATATTTTAATTACTTGTCTCGCTCCAAAAATATAATCACTTTAAATATATAATTTGGAGTTCATGAGTACTGTAGGATGGTGTATCAGCACCAAATGTGGCATTCGTCGTTTGGTCCTTCAGGATTAGGCGGTAGGTGTTACATTCTATCTTATTGAGAATCAAGTCTCCAATTTTAAATTTCTTAGTTTTACTCTTCTATTATAGAATTTCATCATTTGCAATTTGCATTCTTCTTCTCGGTGTTCTTCCAATAAATCCAAATTAATTTTCATTGTCTTTTATATTTTGTTTAGCATTATAATGTCTCTTTTGCTTAGCATTCTAATTTCAATTGTAATTACAACTTCTACTCCATAAACCATTAAAAATGGAGTTTCTCCTATGGAAAAATGATTTACTGTTATAACGATGAAATTTTTTTTCCTTGTAGTTTTTGGAAATGGTCTAATATATCTATTCCCCATTGTGTAAATGGCCAAGCTCCTTCCAGAGGTTGTAGATATCTTGCTTGTTTTCTTATTACCCTATCAAATTTTTGACACTATTGGCATACTAAGAGTTTTTGTATAACATCTTTCTTTATAATAGGTCAGTAATAACTTAGTAAAGCTGTTTATCTTATGATAGCTTTTGAACCTTCGTGTGTGCTATATAAGCCTTGATGAACTTCATTAATGGTGTCCTCAGCTTCCTCTTTGTCTAAACATCTTAACCATGGATTAAATTTTGATTTTCTATAAGATTTATTGATCATATGTAATTAGTTGCTTGTCTTGATATCTTTATTGCCTTTTTTTCTATATGGAGAATTCCTTGTTTTAGAAATTCTATTATTGATTCATCCGTTTACATGGTGTTATTATCATTGTTAGTTTTTCTTCTATGCTTGGTTCTTGCTATTTTTCTAATGGAATGATGTTGTTCATCCACTTGGCTATTAGTGTTGTTGCTTTTGCTAAGCTGTCTATTTCTATATTTTTTATTTTTGGAATTTGATTTATTTCCCAGTCTTCAACTGATGATAACAAACTTATTACTAATGCTTTATATTTTATCAGAGAGGACTCTTTGACTTCATTTTTCTAGTCAATTGATTTATGTATAACAGTCACAAAATATGATTAGTTTTTAAGTCTTACCTCTGTGCTAATTTGATCCTTGTTATTAATGCCTCATATTCAACCACATTATTTGTTCTTGTAAAATTTACCTAAACAACATATTGAAGTTTGACTTTATTCTACCCTTGAAGCATAATTCTTGCTCCTGCTCTTGCTCTTATATTACTCGACGCTCCATTTGTGTGCATTTTCCATTGCCATCTTCTTTCTTTCAATTGTTCTTATTTTTCTTGTTCTCCTATTAACTCTACAATGAAATCTAAAAGTGCTTGTGCTTTTAAAGTAGATCTAGGTATATATTTTATATCAAACTCTCCAAGTCGAATGGACCATTCTACCATTCGCCCTGATATTTCTATTATATGTAACACTTTTGTAAAGGAAAATTTGACTGAATATCTATTGTGTGTGATTGAAAATAGTGCATGAGTTATTGCCAGTACTATATAAGACAACTTTTTAATATAATAGTATCTGACTTCTGTACCTCTTAATACTTTGCTGACATAATACACTGGATATTGCTTGATATTTTGTCTCTAAACCAAAACAGAAGCAATAGTTTCTTTTACTTTTGATAGGTACAGATATAGTGGCTCACATGTTTGTCGCCTGCTTAGAAGAGGTGGGGAGCTTAAGGAAGTTTTCAACTCTTAAATGCTTATCGACATTAATCTATCCACTCAAATTCTTCTAGGTTTTTCAGAGATTTGTTGTAACAGACTGTTTTTCAGTGTCGTTAATAATGATTTATCGATCTGTGAATAGTACAATCGGTCCGGGACTTGATATTATTTCAGTTCGGAAAAATTACTACATGTGTCTAATATTTTATTTAATATTTTTGGAGTATGTTTGCATGATTTAGATGGGTAGAAAATATTTTATAAATATTTTTGGGGAATTGCAGCAACTAATGAATATTATTTTTAGTGCAGTATATTAAGGAACAAATAAGGGATTATTTTTGTGGAATTAATTTAATTAATTTGTGGAGTTAAATAATATTTGGAAGAGAATTATTTGAGGAATATTTAGAGCCATTGGATGAGATTACCTAGGACTTGATCATAGCCCTTGATTTAGCATAAAATGAGGAAGCAAAGTTTGACTTTGCTGCTTAAGTTACCAACACTTTCTCTTTCTTCCCTCCACCATCTCCACACCATTTTCGCTCTCTTCTTCCTCCATTTTTCTTTCATTTTCTTACCTCCAATTACCACTAAACAACCAAATCAAATTATAGAATTGTGATTAAACCTTAAGAAACAAGTAGTAGGAGTTGGAAATTGTGAATAAAGACTTAGAGAATTGAAGTTGCCATTGAAGAGGTAAGTTGTCATTTTTGAGTTTTGTGACTCTATAATTAGAATTCTAGGATTAGACATGAAATCAATGCATTAAGTCATGCTCCTTTGTTTCCCAATGTTAATTTTTTATTTTCATGAATTTTTCCCCTACTTTGAAGAGGTTGGACAACCATCCTCAAAGGGCAAAGATAAGGCTAAGGAATAGAGTCTTCTAAGCTTGTTTAAGCTTAATTGAGAGGTTAGTGCACTACTACTTCATTTCCTCTTTCATTTTCTTTAAGTTTCAATTCTTAGGTTTTTGAATGATTTTGGGGAAATTGGTGAAATGTGTTAGGGAATGGGAATGTGTTAATGTGATTATCCATGATTATTACGCATGGAAGAATGCTTAGAAGGGAAAGAAAACATCTCTTTCCCCTCTAACTAAGAGTGGCTGAACCACTCATGGTGAAGGACACTTTGTGTCCTTAGGTTTTTATGGTTAATTTGAACTTGAATGAGTTTTGAGATGTGTTTCCTTATGATTTATGAAATTAATTTGGAAAGAAGTCATTTCCTCATTGATTTGGAAGAGAGTCCAAACCTTGGTAAGGTTAAGTGCCATTGTGTTTCTTTCAATTTTAAGCTTGATTTTAATTCAAATGAGTTTATTAATAAGTAATTTGGTGATGGTTTTAAGCTTCAATTTGAATTTCAATGTGCAAGTAATTTTCATGACTTAAAGAAGGTTTTGATATGGTAAATTGGGTTTTATGGTTAAGTGTTCAAAGAAATGGATTTAATGATTTTAAAGAGTGATTTTAAGTTGATAATTATTATTTTTAATGAAGGCATTATGAAAGAAAGGTCTTTGCTTGAAACATGAATTGATTTTGATGGATGTTATAAGTTGTAAATTAAGTGATCTTGAAATAATAAGTGTTAATTATAGAATGTTTTTGAATAAGGAATGGTGAATGTGAAATAAGATAATCGTGGGAGAATGCAATTATTTAGGCTCTACTATACATGATTGACATGTGGTATGATGAGATGTATTGCGATATGTGAGCATGCCCGGGTTATCAGCCCGTTCAGTTTGGTGGAGCTATGATCATATGCTAGGGTTATTAGCCCTTATAAATAGGCGGATGCGCTTATTATTTGTGTAGTGCTTGCACAGGCCACGGTGGTGCTTTCATACGCCATGATTGTGTGATTGGTGGGTGGTGCTTCCATAGGCCACGGGGGCGCTTCCACAGGCCACGATTGTGTGTTTGGTGGGTGGCGCTTTCATAGGCCACGATCGAATCTGCTTACATTCATTCGGTATGGGTATGAGCCTTAAATAAAATAAAAATGGAATTTTATTTCGTCATAAAGAAACTGGAAATATATATTGGTGTTTGTGATTTTTCTTATTTATATTGAGTTTGGTATAAATTTTTAAGGTGTGAATTTCTTTATTGATTTTTTTCGAAATAATAGGATTTAACTAGTACGTTTTCGGTGTTTAATATATATATTTTTGAAATTGAGTATTTTGAAACATATTTGAGATTTGTTACTTGGTATTTCTTGGTTATGTTAATTTGTAATTATTTAGCACCACTGAGTCTTCCACTCAGTGCATTGATTTTTTATCGCACGCAAGTTGTGAGCTATGGGTGCTATGTGAAGACCAAAAATGTAAATTTTGGCATGTATAATATTATTGTAAACAATATTGGAGTTGTAAATATTGAGATTATAATTAATGTGATTGGTGGATATTTTAAGTACTATTACTTAATTTTGTGTATGGTGTATGGATGATGATATATTCATTTTCTTGAAATGAATGGGTTTATAATATTTATGAGAGAACATAAGTAAAATGGATGAATATTTAGAAGTGCTTGTGACATATTGTGTTGAATTCGAGTTTTAGGGTTTGGAGAAATTATATTGGAAGTGTGTATATTTTCTTTGTATGGCTAGTAAATTTTTAGGGGAAAGTCTTGCAAAATTTTTGTAAGAATTTCCTTAAACTTTATTTTTTTAAAAATTTTTAATTACTTGCCTCCTTATGAAAATCTAACCACTTCTGATCTAGAGTTAGTAAGTGATATAAGATGGTGCTTCGGCGCCAAATGTGGCATCCGCTGTCTGGTTCTCTGGGATTAGGCGGCAGGTGTTACATCGGTGATCCTATAATAGATGTTATTATAATATCCTTGGCCATAGTATGGTATGACAAGTTAATTGTAGTGTATCCATGTGGGGTTTACCCATATAACATATGTCATAATTTTATGATAAATGTTATATGGGTAAACCTCACGTGGGTCTATGTGACTATTAATCATCGGTTGATCCATATAGAGGTAGTATAATGGATGTGAGTAGGCAAGTATGTAAACGTCAGGGGATATATATCATGGCAAGAGGTATACTACATAATGCTTACGGGTTTGGTCAATAAATTTGGATGTTAGTAATATTGTAAACTATCGTAGACTATCATCCTTCTAATATCCATGGGTACCTGACCTATATATTAATAATGATTATCACTATTAGTGATTAGCTGATATATTAATTATATGCCTAGGTCGAATATATCAACGCCCATTGGTCCTAACTGTATGATATATTAGGGAAGCTTGTATGTTGCCCAGTACGTTAATAAATTAATATAGATATTCACTTAGTATTAATAGAATAAACCTCTATCCCACTCATATATGGTATAAACCACACATGATGTTTGGTTAACACCAACTGAGTGACCCCAAGGCTATGTGGGGACACAAATACATTGAATAAATGATCATGGTAATCATTGAATACACCACGGGTATAGGACACGATAATACCAACACTAGGTAATATATCATATATGATATACTATACCATATCAAGACATCATACAGTAACCATACATATAGGGTATCAAAATTCATAGATAGTAAAATTTGGAACACCATTACATATAGGTTTGACAATATATTGTACCAAACATTTGGCAAAGTGTTAATATTTAGTTCTTATTAATATGATATAAGATTATATACATACCAAATATGTATATCGAGTGAAGGGCATAGTATACTGTCAAGGGTGTTGATATTTATCAACTTCAATTGGTGTTATCGTATACCCAAGCTAATGTTCAATGATGACTAATGACCCTATTGTGTAATATTCACTATCTTGATACTATTATATGGTTCAATATACCCAAACATAACCTGGCAATAGGATCATACATTATCATAATATGATTTATGGCTAATGATGGTGAGTGGCACATGCTTAGTTTTGGATTATCCAACTCATATCTCTGAATATGATATCTAATATTGGGGTAAGTGGCTATCATCACCAATTAGGGTCATTTGATCAAATTAATACATAATACGACTAGGAGCACGGTACATGAATCAGGATACTATAATTATATCAGTTATAGCCCATCTTCATCATGGTATATACATTAGCTATATGACTGGGGTATATACTATTCATTATGATATTTTTAATCGGTTGTATCATATGTATATTCACTCTGTATATTCATATGATATATCCTATTATAGGTATTAATAACCATATAGCCTATGATAATAAAGCGGACCCTAACAAATGTGGTAGAACAAACATTAGGTATCAACTTACCATGATAGAGGTACCTATAACGGGAAACTAGTCACAAGAGTGTTGACTCATATGCCATATGCTAAGGGTACTATTGTAATTTTATGTGACTACTGATCATTGCCTAAGCATATGTAACCTACTCTATATCACATAGAATGACTCACACAACGTCTATCGTAGTGTATTACACCAACTACTACCAATGGCTAGTAACCCCTGTACGAGATTATTATACCTTGAATTCACCTAATTAATCTACAAGTTGAATCTATCATGTCAATACCATGTGTCTAGGTACTTCTCAGAAAATCACCGAGCATCATGGTACCCACATGAATAGTATTAATGGGGTACATATAGTGTGGGATATGATGCTTACCAAATTTTGGCATAGGGATCTAGACATCACAGTGGTACATTGATGTGTATACACCATTGCGCCATATCTACATTTCCCAAATCGTGGATGCCTATACTATATTGTGGATCACTGTTATTATTGTCCAATCTACCTTATACCACTATATGTATAATACATATAATCTCACAAAATTTAGGACTATCTCACACATAAAATATCATTATGATATCAATATGATCATGTACTGGGATGATTTGCTGGCTCATCCGTAACTAAACATAATTTCATAGTGTAGATATAGGGCTTAACATGGTACACCTACTATAAGGTATATGTTGAGTGAATGATAAATTAATGTCCCTGGATTAGTCCATCATGATATATAGATATGTTATTACCAACCACTATATTACTGGTCAAACTTGCAGACGTAGCATAACCATGATGCTAATATGGATGGAACATGATGGTGTGGATATCATAATTGTACCCCATAGTGGAGTACCATGCTATGTAGTATGAGTTGAACTAATACAATGAAAGTCTATATCGATACCCAATTTACACCAAGGTAATATGGGATAATTTATGTAGATGACTTACTACCCTGAGCATATGCTGTTTCGCATAGACATGTATTGGTAGTGTAGTTAATATATGTCGCCTGTGACTAGTGTATCCTTACCATATTTTTCTCACCATGTATACCATTCATATATTTGGGTCCTATGTATATATTATGACCTATTAGGCGTACTAGTATATCCATATTATATTGACACAACTAGTGTTATCCACAATCATTAATCATTTGTTAGGGTAGCAAAACTGAATGCATAATTAGTACATAGTTCATAGATTAAGCCATAGGAAAATTATAGGTCACATGGCCATAGTTTCACAAGTATATTATTTAGGTTACATACTATCAAATGTCACCCTATAGCCTCCAGGTGTGGTTGTATACCTAAAGACCCACTACGATATATCGGGGTACACGTTGGTGGTTCCAAACATAGCCTATGATAATCATACCATAATGGCACTAATTGATGATGCTAGTTTGACATTGTATTCAATTTTTACACTTGGGGGATGATAAGCCTTGAGGTCAGATTGATTGGTAGGCATAACTATAACAAAATTAAGTCGAAAACATTTGGGGTATACTATTCAAACATGTTCTGGTACTACCACACCTGATATGGTCATCTCATGAGTGGAAAATGACCCTACCTAATGATCATCATGATGTGTTATAGTATTATATATGCGCCATAACTAAGTTGCAAATCCAATCAGTTTTACCCAAATGTGATCGAGAATCAAATCATATGTTGTCTGGGGTAATATATACCTTGTGGCATACCCATCTTTTCAACTATCAACTGAACATAGCCTATCATCGTGTCTATTCAGCATTAATATGTATAGTTATGATACATTTTGTATCAATTGGGAAACATAGCATAGTAGTAATTAGAGGCATTAAAGTAAGTTGGAAATAGTCAAACCAATAATGCTATTACCCTTGGTCCATATTCCATAGGATAAAGAACAATTCTATAGTTTAATATGATACCATAAATTAGTGATATAATATGTTGATAAACTAAAGCACAAAACTCATCATGTAAATTAAGCATAATAAGGGAAGGTACATCAACAGATCGACATGGTATTATTTCAAGGGTTCGGACAAAAGCGTACCTTTGTTTGTGGACAACAAAATCAAAACTCAACGCAATATCCAAATCAGCAATGTTAGGATAGTAATGACTTTTACCTTTCCTCATTCGGGCATGACTTCGTGACGGAGGTGCAGTAGGCATGGTGGGTGATGGAGAACACAACTTGCTCTCCTTATCTAAATCAGAGCACGATGGTGATAGCGATGGTGAAGGCAGAAGGCGCAACACATAAGGGTAAAGGTAATAAAAGATAATAAAAGAGAGAGGGAAGGAATAGTGAGTTAGGTTAAAATAAGTGCAGAAGTTAAAAATAAATAAGGGTAAAGGTAATAAAAGATAAAAAGAAAAATAAAGAAAGAAAAATAAAAAATAATTAAAATAAACAAAAATAATATAATAAAAAGAAAGAAAATAAAATAAATACCATAAAGTTACTGTGGCCACAAAACATAAGAGTAAAAGAAAAATAATTTTTTCTCTCTCTCTGTTTTTTTTTTAAACACCCTTCTTTTATTTTAACCATGGCAGGTAAGTCCAGCTCCCCAACACAAACCCAGAAAGTTAATCAGACACCAAAGGAAGAAGATGACCCAAAATTAAAATAAAATAAAATAGAAATAAGAACAGATATGAGGCTTGGGCAAGCCTTAAATTTGGTTGCCTCCCAACAAGCGCCTAGTTTAACATCTTAGGCCAGACGTTCCTCAGACTTCAATCAATCCCTTCTGGGTCTTCCAAAGCAATTTTCTTTATCTGAGGAGCTAAAGGGTCAATTACATCAATGCCACAAACACTAATCACATCATATGGATCATCATACACATTAAACTTGACTAATTTTCCATCAAATTCTAGAGTGTGCCATCATGAGCATCTATTTTTGCTCTAGCTGTGCTAAGAAATGGTCTCCCGAGCAAAAGTTCAAACGAAGTAGGAGATTTATCGTCCTCCATATCCAACACATAAAAATCAATAGGAAATATCAATCCATGGACCTGCACTAGAACATCCTCTAACACCCCTTCAGGGTACACTATAGACCTATCAGCTAGTTGAATCACAATAGAGGTATTTTTCAATGGACCAGCCTTTAAACAAGAATAAATGGACATTGGCATGACATTTATAGAAGAACCCAAATCACACATAGCTTTTTTAATACCAATATTACCAATTTTACAAGAAATAGCAAACATACCTCGATCCTTGTACTTAGGGGGTAATTTTTTCTGCAACATGGCGAAAACATTCTCCCCCACACTTACCCTTTCATAACCAGCTAGCTTCCTTTTATTTGTGCAAAGCTCCTTTAAAAATTTTTCATAGTGAGGGATCTGTTTAATTGCATCTAATAATGGTATATTTACCTTTACTTTGCGAAAAGTCTTAAGGATCTCTTTTGCTTCTTTCTCCTTCTTCGATTTAGCTAACCTTTCAAGAAAAGGGTGCTATATCACCAGCAGCGGAGGCTTGAGCAAGCCTAATTCCATCTTCTCAGTCTGCGATATCTCTATCTCTTCTTCAGCATCTTTCTATAGACCACTACTTCCCTTCTTCAGGGCTAGGGTTACTAGATCCTTCCCACTTCTCAAAGTGATTGCACTAACATTTACCTTGGGATTGATGACGGTCTGAGAAGGTAGCTTCCCTTGCGACTCTAGTTTGCTTAGAGAAGTAGCTAACTGACTCACTTGATTTTCCAAGTTTCGAATGCTGGTTCTACTCTCTTATTGAAATTATTGAGTGTTAATAGCAAGTGACTTAACTATATCTTCAAGAGACATACCTGGGTTTGAGCTTGCTTGAGGGTGCTGCTGTGGTGGTGCATAATGATATTGCTGTGTCTCTTGTGGCCTTCCTCCATAACTAAAATTCAGATGATACCTCCATCCTGGGTTGTATGTGTTTGAGTATGGATCGTACTTTCGTTGACGCTGGCCAGGAAATCTGCCTACAACATTCAGTTTCGTTGACGCTGAGTATGGATCCTCAGCCATGACTTCTTCTTCCTCAGATTCAGTTTCTGCTCCTTCAGATCCTGCTGGAAATTTAGGTGCTAGTTCATCTAAAGGAGGTGTGGATGTCGTGGTTGCTTGTTTCTTTCGCAGTCTTGCTATTTTCCTCAATGCACGGGCTCACTTCTCGATTTTTGGATAAAAATCTAAGTTAGCCTGTTCAAATCTTGTCATCAAAATAAAAAAAATCAGTTTTATATTAATCCCCGAAAACGGCGCCAAAATTTGATGGGTTTCGAGGCCACCAAAAATAATTTTTGGTTTCCTAATCTAGATAAATTGTAGATAGGGAAAGAAGGGTCAAACCCTAGAGACTAACAAAACCTGATTTTTAATTTGAAACCAGTTTATAAAGACAAATAAATAAAAGGGCGGGGGGGGGGGGGGTTTTGATCAAATAGCAATTGAAAATAGTAACTAAGTAACAGAAAGCGATAAAATAAATATTAAAATGATTTAGCCAAGGGTGACTCACAGCACGGGATTCTCTTGATCGATCATTGATACAAAGATAATTCTAAAAATTGAAAGACTGATAGATTATAATCTTTGGACAAGCACCTCCGAAAAATCCTTTTGTAATATTAGATTAAATAGACAAAGCGCTAGAATAATCCCTAATTAGTGAACAACCCTAAACAAGCGATAGAATTTAATTCACTAACAATAATACAAACTAGAAAGACCCTGCCCTATTGAACAAACTCACAAGCTCAGTTCATTTAAAATAGAGTGTGGGTTTCCATAATATAATCCGAAGACCTGGTCACAATCAAATTATATTATTTGCTACTTATTCAATTCAGTTAGCCAATACAAATCTCAACCTTATTGATAGCTATATGCTTTCCTATAGATTGAACAATGGGCCCTTATTCAACAAGCAACAAGAAAACCATAGAGATGGGGTTTCTCATAAACTCAAAAAACACATAAAAGCCAATCAGATTAAAAGAATATACTTATCGTGTTTAGATCTCACAATCGTGAAGAATCCCTACTTGAAATCAACCCTTGATTGAAAATATTGAACTTAGCCGCTCATGGCTATGACGAACATGAAGAAATAAAAATAGATCTGTTGTTTATCCTAAGCATGAAAATGGAAATGACGGAGAAGAAGAAGAAGAGAGATCCTCATTTTACAATCCTTTAAAATATATATTAGAGAAAAAGAAATCCCTAAAACTAAATAATATCTTTTTAAAATAAATCTAAAATATTTAATTATCTATAAAATCCCTAAAAAATCGGGCCAGCTTGTACTTAAAAGATTTCCTCGTGTCTAGTAAGATTTGCAAAAATTTAGGTCCCATCTCTTTATCACCCAAGCACTATTACCAAACATCCAGGGGCTTTTTTCTCAGCTACTGGCGCGAATTGCATAGCGCTTGCCCAAGCGTTATGCGTAAACTTCCAACAACATTTCTCTTTCCTCCAAGCCCAGCTCCATAACGTTTGCCCAAGTGCGACATAAAGAGTTCTAGCAGCACTTCTCTCTCCTGCGGGTCTGGCTACATAGTGCTCACCCAAGTGTTATGCAAAAATTTCTAGCAGTTATTTTCTCTCCTAGACTGATCTCTCTCTGTGCTTGCCCAAGCGCTAACCACAAACTTCAAGTAGCTTTTTGAGAACATAGCGCCAATTTGATCGCTTCATCAAAACTTCATGAAATTAACCTCTAAAGCTTCCTTTTCATTGAATCTAGCATATCCTATGGGAAATATGAAAATCAAGTGAAAAATCTCCATTTTAACCACAAGTCACCCATGGACAACAATCAAATACATGATGTTTTATGCTAAATTGACAAGCTATCATATGTTTAGTTTGATTTTAATTATTGGTGTTATTGATCATGAACATCATTTTTTTCCCATTTATTGATTTTGAGAATTCATGTTTTTAAGTGTAGAAATTGAAAATTCTGTGTAAGTTGCTTGAATTGATAAACTTTGATGCTATGTGTGTTATTGGTTCGGTTTAGAACTCATTTTTTGGACCCTTTATATTTTTTTTCTATAGTTGAGCTCTTCACAAAAGTTTTAGATCTACTTCTTAGCTTTTGAAACCATCTTCTTATGTCTAATGTGGATGCCTATAGCTCAAGTTATGATATAAACATCATAACTGGTTCTGTCATGGAGTCAAACTTATATATTCAGATTGATTGCTTATTTCGGCATCTAAGATGCCTAGTTTTCGACTAGTGTCCTTCACAAAAGTTGTATATTTATTTTTTATCTTTCTAACGCATCCTCTTATGTTGAATTTGGATAATCATAGCTCAATTTATGAATCAAATAGTCAAACTAGTTCTAGCAGGCCCAACTCGTGCTGTGTACTACTAAAACTGGCTTTCTAGCACAGCCATGCCGTGTGGCACCCCCACATCATGCTTCCTACTGACTATAGGTATATTTTGTGACCCTTTTAGCTTGGCCATGCCATCTAGCACGCCTAGCCCGTGTTCTCCACTGTCCCTTTCAATGCTATATTGTATTTTTTACCTTCTAATGTTTCCTAAACCTTCTAAATGCATACCTAATGTATCTTTGATGTGGTTTTCCTTAGAATCCTCTTTAAATGAGACTAAAGTATCATATGAACACCAGCGGAGAACACACAAGATATGAATTATTTTTAGTTGATCTTAATTAAAAACTATCACTTAATTATACTTGTTGTTATAACCTAAGAATTTAATATAAGTTTCAATGTGGGAATTGAGTTAAATTTTTTTTAGTATTAGACCATGAAAAAAAAAACAGGGTATATTGGTTAGTTGGTTATGATTTTATGAGTTATTTATCCTAATAATCTATTAAAGTTCAATGCTATGCATTGTGTGATTACAAATTGGAAAAAACTTAGCTAGGGTAAGATCTGATTGGTTCTTCATATGCCTTCAACTAAACTTGATATACGAAATTATACTTGCTTGTATAATAAATGGGTTGTTAGAAAACACACTAAAACTTTACTATTATGATGTTGACTTGCTTGATCTATGAACTACCATGAACTAAGAGTGTGCTTATGACTTGATAATGCCAATTTTGAGTTATACTTTGGAAAACTAAGTGCTATACACCAAGTACGCTTACTACTTGACATCATGAATAACATTGGACTAAGATGTTGATGTGTTTTTGCGATCTTAATTAAATTACTTGAGCAATATATGTTATGAATGTGAGATTATTAATACTTGTGAAAATGTATGAGCATGGATGTTTTAGATTTATAAGAAGCTTATCAGCTTCTATGATTAACGAGCAGAGGGGTTGTCATAAAGAGTTTTGAGAATTTCGTTGTTACTTTGGAATGTTTATTAATAGGTAATCATTTTTTTTAAATGGTATTTTCAAAGGACATTCTTGTTGTTTTCTCTAGGAATTACCTAAACTATTATAAAACTTTGATGGGTTACCACTACTGCTTTGAAAGATTTAAATTTTCCTTACTTATATATTTTAACTATCTAAAGCAAGTTATGGCTTACAAGACTTCGCTGTTTGTTTTTTTTTTCAAATAATAAATACTAGATCCGCACTAATAAGCAAGCCGATACGTGCCTCTAGCACAGAATGTGACATCTCTTGTCTGGCCTTGCAAGGTTGAAAATAGGGTGTTACATTTAGTGGTATCAGAGCAGCTGGTTTAGTTGGTTCTAGTTTAATTTACTTGGTTTGACTATTTTGTTAAACTTGTTTTGTTTAACTCAATTTGGGGATTGGGTGTGAGATTTGAAAGTGAGCTTTATACCGCTATTAGCACATGCCATTATTTTAGTCTGGAATGGAACCTTACTCTGATACAGATCTTGTGAATGGTAAGATTGATATGATGTCTTCAGCTTCTCAGCACGCTACTGATGAGAAGGTTAATAATCATGTTCCTCTTAATGGTGCTGAGGCTGGATATTCTGTAGATGACCATGTGTCAGCTGCAGGACCTACTGCTAATGGTCTAGCGGCTCAGGGGTAGGATGTGTTATTGCAACGGCTTGCAAATGTTCTTAGGCAGGCTGCAGGTTACGCCCCAGTGCTTCTAGCAACTATTCCTTGACCCCCTATTGATAAACTGCATAAATACAGAGGAGGGGATTTCAAGGGCATGAAGGAGGATGATGCTAGTGCTGCTGAGTTTTGGCTAGAAAACACAGAGAGAGTGTTAGAGCAATTGCAGTGTTCCCCTACGGATAGTTTGATCTGTGCTACCTCCCTACTGAACGAGGCAGCTTACCATTAGTGGTCTACCACTTCGAAGACAATCGAGGCTGAACAGAGAAAATAGGATTTCTTTTTGGACTCAAAACTCTAATAAGAGGCATAGAGGACCCCCATCATCTGGGTGTAGGCAAGGACAGCGACAAGGTTAGAGTCGGCCATCTAGACAGACTCCCTAGATTACCTCAATGGCTAGTGTAGGTGGCAGTGGTAGAGGTAACTTACCAGCTTGTGTTTCTTGTGACAAGAAACATCCATGCATTTTCTGGAGGACCACAGGAGCTTGTTTGAGGTGTGGGTCCACAGAGCACATGATTCGGGAGTGCCCGAAGACTGCAGTCGGGATTAGTTAGCAATCTGCTAGATATATTAATGATCATATTTCAAGTGTACACTTCATTAAAACGTCATTAAGACATAAACTACATCAAAATGAATTTAAAATATATTCCACATTAGGTAAATTTCAGAGCATCGCGATTATTCAGTATAGCATCAAAATATGTACCCAAAAAAATGGTTGATAGTCTCAACTCTAAATTAGAACATTATTTAGTGTCGTTAACAAATCATAATGCTGTCAATCTCATTACCAAATTAGAATATCATGGGAATATATATAAATACAAAAATATTTCAGAACGCATACTGTTATAGTATGATATCAGTCATATTCTTTAATCCTTTTTATTTATGGGCCTTATTAATAACTTAGAAGAAACAAAAGCAAAATAGGTATCAAATTTAGAATCAGAATGACATAATAGCCAACAGAACAAATTTAGGTAGAAGCCTATAGAACGGTGGCATAAGCCTACAAAACGTTGGTGCGCATTCACAACCTGAGTGGGACACCCTGTGTCCAGCATATGATCATAGCTCAAATCCAGTAATCAGTAGCATGCTTAGTATATCAGTATCAGTATATCCACATTCATACAACTATTCAACCAAGTACATAATAAGGGCCTAGACGTTTACTTATAGTTCTTTACATTGTATCCGAATCCAATCATATATAGAATCTCAAAGGTTCAACTATAGCATCACAAACATTCATAGACATACTTGATTGCAACCTACTCATTAATCATAGAAGCTTCATGTAAATCCAAAACATCCATGCTCATCTAATTTCAAAAGTATTAATAATCCCACATTCATCACATATATTGCTCAAGTAGTTCAATCGAGATCGCAACAACGCACAAAAATCTTAGTCCAATGTTATTCATAATGTCAAGCAAGTAAGCATACCTGGTGCATAGCACTAAGCTTTCCAAAGCATAATACCGAATTGATAATACCGTGTCATAAGCACATGCTCAATTCATAGTAGTTCATGGGTCAAGCAAGTCAACATCACAATAATAAAATCATAGGATAACATCATGCATTGAATACAGCCCATGCACTCCATAAAAATCAAGTCATACACATGTGGGAACATGGTTCAACAATCCTAAAACACTAGGGTACATGCTTCCTTCCTAAGCTGATCATACATTTATCTCAAACTAGTGTATAGTCACACGTTGGTTCATTCAATTATTCATTCATACATCATTTAGGCTTAAATCCCCAATTAAGCTTCATCACTCAATTACAGTCCCTAATCACCCCAATTTCACTTAATACATATATATTTATCTAACTAGTCACCATATAATAAGGTATTTCAGCTTATAACATATGGAAGACCAATCAATCCCACCTTAGCTAAGTTCATTCCAACATGTAATCATGGTACATATCTTGTTTATTTCTCTTTAATGTTTCTATGAGATTTTAGAAAGAAAACCACATCAAAAATACATTAGGTATGCATTTAGAGTGTTTAGGCATCATTAGAAGGTAAAAAATGCATGGTAGCATAGTGAGGGACAGACAAGTCCACGGCCAGGCCGTGTTCTCTACCATGGCCGTGTCAGCTGGGTGTGTCAGACAACACGGCCGTGTAACCAGTGTCGTGGCTGTGTTAGCAGGCCACTCTCACAAGTCAAAAGACTACATGGCCTGGGCGTGTCAGGCAACACGGCCATGTAATCAATATTTTCTAGTTACGAGATTTCACTCTTTTAAAGCCTCTAAACATGCCAAATCAATTCATCCTCATGAGAATCAAAGATTAACAAATAGACTACATTTAAGCATGCCAAAAAAGAGTAAAAGAGCTCAAAGAAACACAAATGTGACATTCATAACAGTAACTTCAATCAATACAACCAAATTTGTAAAAATTTCCCAAAGCATACTCAAGTTCACAAAAACACCAACATCACTACAAAAATCAAATAGGCATATACTTGTACCTCAAATCTCACAACAGCAAATCAAACTTCTGGCAATTATGCCTTCCCTTTGCCCTTATCAACCTTAGAAGGTTCACCCTTCTCTATGGGTACGAAAAATAAAACAAAACACAAACATCAACCATTAGGGATTTGAAATCTCTTGATATATTTAATTGTGGCCCTTGAAATCGCCACCACATATCACATATCTGTGGCCTGTGCAAGCACTACCACAAATAATAAGCGCGTCCGCCTATTTATAAGGGCTGATAACCCTAGCATATGATCATAGCTTTCACATAACAGAATGGGCTGATAACCCGAGCATGCTCATATATCAATATCAATCTCATTTTACTATATTTCAATCATGTATAGCAGAGCCCAAAAATCAATCTTTCTTTCACAAATGATCATGTTAATTATTCACAATTCTTTACTCAAAACACTTTATCACTTAAATACTCATTATATTAAAATCACTTAACTTATAACTTACTAAAATTATCACATTCTCCTTTTTCTTCATACTTAATACATTCAATTAGACACATTCAAAATATTTGTATATATATATATACTTAATATAG
The DNA here is from genome assembly GCA_948099535.1 of Jatropha multifida. Classification (NCBI taxonomy): domain Eukaryota; kingdom Viridiplantae; phylum Streptophyta; class Magnoliopsida; order Malpighiales; family Euphorbiaceae; genus Jatropha; species Jatropha multifida. The sequence continues at coordinate 18,752 of CANUEX010036241.1, forward strand.
TATAAAAGTACTTAAATCAAGAAATTTCTAGCATTTTCATAAACCTGACCTTTGCTGGGTTTTCAAGGTATAGCTAAAGTTGTAGGCCTCCAAATTGAGTAAAAATTAATTCATTAGAAATTTAAGATAAAATGATACAAATTCCATGTAGGGATGATAGTCCAGATCATTTTCTAAGAGGGCTAAAGAAACCTAGAAACACAGACCAACAATCCAAACACGATTCAGCACAACCAGTTTTGATATAAAAATCATAAGTTGAGCTATAGGTATTCAAATTAGACACAGGAGGATGATTTAGAAAGATAAGAAGTAGAACTAAAATTTTATGAAGAACACAAGATATTATCTTGCCATTTTAGTGGCCAAAAGGGACAATCAATTCGGATTTACATGTGAGACACCATAACAGAACCAGTTTTGGTATTTAAATCATAAGTTGAGCTAAAAGCATTGAAATTAAACATAAGAGGATGTTTTGGAAATTTGAGAAATAGAGATACAAATTTCATGAAGAAGTCAAAAACAAATGGAAATTATAAAAGGGTCAAAAATGACTTCCAGTCCACCCCAAGTACACCTCTAATATCAAAATTCATCAATTTAACCAAAACATACAAAGTTCTCAAAATTCCTTCAAAAACCTAAAATTGAAAAATTAAGAAAATGAAAGGAGAATTAGAATATTATTGCACTAACCTTCAAAACAAGCTTGAATAGGCTTATAAAGCCTTATTCCTTAGCCTTTTCCTTCCCTTTAGAGGATGGTTCTCCAACCTCTTCAAAGTAGAAAAAATAATCATTAAAATTAAGAAATGATTAAAGATGAAGACGGACCATGATTTAAAGCATAATCTAACATATAAATACTATGAATTCCTTAATTAAATCCTTAGAACCAAAAATCACAACTTACTTGAACTTGTGGCAAACTCCGATATCCTTGCTTCTAATCACCAAAAACCACCTTGTTAACTTAATTCTTCAAGTTTAATGGCAATATTATGGTTTAATTGATCTATTTTAATGTAGTTTGTAAGTAGAGAAATTGAAAGAAAATGGAGAAGAAGAAGAAAGAAAGTGGCGTTGGAATGGGAGGAGAAGAAGAAGAAGAAGAAG
>CANUEX010036253.1:0-11484 GCA_948099535.1 Jatropha multifida
AGGATTAATCAAGATTCTATAATTTGATTAGGTAATTTGGTGGTATTTGGAGGTAAGAAAATGGAGGAAGAAGGAAGAAGAAAATGGCGTGGAGGGAGATGGAGATGGAGAAGAAAGAGAAAATGTCACTTGGTTAAGTAGCAAAGTCAAACTTTGCTTCCTCGGTTTATGCTAAATCAATGGCCAAGATCTAGCCTTAGGTAATCTCATCCAATGGCTCTAAATATTCCTCAAATAATTTATTTCCAAATATTATTTAACTCCTCAATTTAATTAGATTAACTCCTCAAAAATAATTCACCATTTATTCCTCAATATACCACAATAAAATAATATTCCCTAGTTGCCGCAATTCTCTGAAAATATTCACAAAATATTCCCTACCCACCCAAATCCTGCAAACATGCTCCAAAAATATTAATTATAATATTAGACATATGTGTTAATTTTTTCGGACCGAAATAATACCAAGTCCCGGACTGATGGTACTATTCACAGATCGGTAAGCACTATTACCGATACTGAAAAAGATTCTGAAAAATGGACCATTACATTGTAGATTAGTAGTACCCCATCTGTTTGAGCTTAACTTGCATCTTTGGCCCAAACCGGTGGGCACTACACACCCCTGAATGTACTTCGTACATGACTTGCCTTGCTTCATCATTAGACAAACATCTCAGCCACAACATAAGACTTCTTTTTATATAAAGTTTCGTTTAAATACACATATTGGGGCAACCTCCTTTGAGGGTTCCTTTGTGGCTTTCTTCTGGCCATCTGCCATGCTTAAAGTAGTAAAATAAAGTCTCCAATCTTAAATAGATACTTCCATGCAGGGAGCCATTTCCACTATGGTGACAGCATTGCAATCCTAGATAAGTTCCTTCCGGCTTGGCCTGGAAAAAGGACCCTGTCATGTATAATGACTTATGTTCTAAAACCAGGGCTAGGGGGGTTGCTAGAGCGGCTACTAACTTGGTGAATGCATCCACTTTGTCATTCGTTTTCTTTTATACATGGCAGAATTCGAGTAGCTCGAACTCTTTCATGAGCTCCATAGACATGGCATGGTAGGGCATTCTGGTTTGCTTACTTCAAATCTACCCTAGAGTCAGTGAATGATTAACTGTGAATTCCCATAGGATCATGAGGACCTTTATACCAATTTGTAAGACTACCAGGAGGCTAGCAATGGGCGCTTTGTACTCAGCTTCATTGTTTGAATAGCCTTTCAGTAAGGTAAAGGACAAATGTATAACGCCTTTCTATGGTGTGATGAATACAACTCCTGTGCCTGAATGGGTCTTTGGAGTTTTATCTTAAATTTGTTCTGTTCTGGGTGTGCCGCCAAAGTTAATTTTTTCTTTGGAAATTTGATCGCTTTTTGTGGGGCATATGGGATATAAAGCCCCATTAGTAAGACTACCCATTTGGCTAAATTCCCCAATAATGCTGATCTTGTCATGACATATTTAATGAGGTCCACCTTGGTTGGATATGAGCAAGGTTTGATGTGGCAAGATATAATTCCTGAGCTTTTTGACTAGGAATATAAGTGCGAGGCACATCTTCTCGATAGGAGTTCTCTGCATCCGCCATCATCATTCGGCTTAAATACTATAAGGCCCTTTCCTGCCCTTCATCATTCTTTTTTTCGAGCAAAGGGCCTAAGGAATTGTCCATAACTGCTATGTATAAGATCAAACGCCCTCCTTTCTCTAGATCTACTAGGACTTTAGGATTTAGTAGATATTCCTTCCAGCTTTCGAAGGCGTGTTGGCATTTTTTGTCCCATTCAAACAGTACTCCTTTCTTCATTAACCTAGAGAACGGTTGGCATCTTCTTGATAAATTGGAAATGAACCGTCGTATATATTATATGAATTCCTAAGAGAGATTTGAGCTCTTTTAGGTTTCTGGGTGGGGTAATTTATTGGGGGCCCTTCCTTTTTTAGGGTCGACCTCTTTACTTCTTTAATTGACGATAAACCTTTTTGTTTTCGTGAAGTGACACCAAAGTGAATTTTTAGGGATTAAGCCTCAACTAGTACTGACGCATTCGGTTAAAAAATCTCCTTAATGCCGCACAGTGTTCATCTCTGCCCCTAGACTTCACTATCATGTTATCAACATATGCTTCTACTTTCTTATGCATCATGTCATGCAACAAGATTGTACCTGCCCTTTGATATGTTACCCCGGCTTTTTTAAGTTTCTTTTTAAGTTAAAAGGCATGACACGGTAGAAAAATCTTCCCCACTAGGGAATAAATAGGTTTTCTGCATATCTTCTGGTGCTATCTTTATTTGATTGTACCCTGATAAGCCATCCATGAAGGATAACAATTCCCATTGTATTGTCAACCAAGATGATACTGGACTAGTATAGTCAACATCATGATACAAGCCTATCAACTCTCTATCAATCAATAATTCTATCAAGTTGGCTCCAAAAGTGTAAAGACTCTTATTCTCTTTCTTTTGCTTTTCTTGATCTGATCAGAGAGGGAGAGTCAATGATAGGGCTAGTAGAGCTAAGGGTAAGAAAGTTCCCGAGTTACTTAAAGGGGTGAACCCCGGGGAGGGGGGGAAGTCGACTAAGATTTATTCTATTCTCGAAAGCGGTATAAGGATAATAAGTCTCGATGCCAGTCATAGGTAGCAGGTAGGGAGCAAGTCTTCTAATTGCCTAGTCTTATTTTGTATTTTTCTTTTTGGCATCTTCTGTATTAGAAAGGTTTGGGCTAGACTAAGAAGGAAGGGAGTGAACCTGCAAGTCAAGTATGGCAAATGTTGACTTTCCAAGTAAAGAACTAACCAATAGGAATAAGACGAGGAGCCGCTTTTGAAGCTAGAAAAAGAGAAAAAAACTATTCAACCAAGTGGGGCCAAGCCGGATCAAAGGGAGATGGGAGAAGACCAATATGATAAGCCAAATAGGAGGATGGGGACTAGCTTTCGACAAAGACTAAGATAGAGTTGGTGCTTGGCTAAGAAGAGTTTGAGACAAAGTTCAAAAATCGAAAGTCAAACTGGGAAGGAACTGCTCTTGAATCTTGAAGAGAAGAAAGAGGACTTTCCAATTGAGTAGACTCAACCGAAAAGTCTTGAACTAGATCGGTTAAGTAAAGGAGTTTACTAGCTCAACAGAATCAGTAGCAGGAGAAGGATCAAGATTCGCTTTTCTGAGTGGGAAGATGGCATATCCAGGATCGAAGGTAGAGGAGTTGAATAAGTAGGTAGAGAGGTTTCAAAATCTTTTACTAACCTTTTAAGTGGAGAACTCGCTTTTCGAAAGACAGGTAATTCGGTTTAGGAGTTCAGCTCCTTCTTTTAGAAGAGAGGAATAGGGTGGAAACTCTTCCTGAATCTCTATTGTTTGGTCCCTAATTAGTGGATGTTTTGGCAAAGTCAACGGATTCTCCAACTCCACTAGCCCAATTAGTAGTTTTTGACTAAAGGGCAAAAGTCAGGGATTCCAACTCAGCATTTAGTGAAGAAGCAGAAGCAGATAACTATTTGATCGAAAGATTTTGAACACAATAAGAAACCAGAGTTTAGGATTTTTGGTATGAAAGCAAAGCTAAGATAACAAGGTTTGTACTTGACCCAATAGGGTTTGAAAAGAGGGAATCAACCAAAACAAAACGTCAAGATCAAATGCAGGAGATTACACCAGTTTTTTTTTCAACCAAAGATTCATTAGAGGAAAGAAAGAGTTAAACTCCGAACTAAGAGACTATAGTTGAAGCAGAATAGTTCCTTGTGTGTGGAAATGGAATAGGATAAGGGAAAGAAGTAAATATGCTTACCAAAAAATCGATTGTCGTTCTTTTAGAAGCCTCATTACCAGAGAAGGAAGATAAGCATCCACCTAAAGGCCAAGGGTATCTACCTATGAATTCTAACTATGGATCAAAAATAGAAGTTAATAGATAGGTTAGGGAAGTTTCCACTATAATCTTAAGGGTTTATGACCTTTCTTCATCATGTGATAATCAAATGCATAGACCTAGTTAAAGGCTGGTAACCTCAATCTTAGCCGAGTAGTTCCCGTCCTATCCAACTCCTGAGAAGGGTTACTCTTCAACGAGAGGATTTTCAAAACCTAAGCTTTTCGTGGTTTATGCCCTTTCTTCAAAATAAAAGATTACCATACTCTCCAGCTACTCGATAAGTAAAAGAGTTTATCTTTTCTACAACTATAAGTCGATCAAGAGAATCTTTTAACAACACATCAGCAGTTTGTGCTCCTTCTCTTTCTTCTATTGAGGTTTGGAAACTCCCATCATCGAGTTCGATTCCCACCTTTACGATCATCACTTATTATAGTTTCAATTTAGTCCTATCTCTAAGCAGTAACATCCGTTGTAACAAGTTACGCTCTTAGGAGACCTTAGGGAAGATCTTTATTAGTCCTCTTTGCTTTAGTCTGTTGAGATGGAAACTTCCCTGTCTTATCTCACTTTGACCTTTGTCTCTGCTTACTTGAGCTAGTACCTACATTCTGTAATTATTAGTCGAGTAATCTGCCTTCCTATCGGTTGTTGAGTTAGTACCAGAATCTTAGTTATGGTTTATTTTGGTTGAGGTGCAATCTCTCTTTGACGACCTTTCCAGCTACCTGGTTTGAGTTCACAGCTTCACCCTTAAACCTTTCGGTTGAGTTAGCATCTACGTTCTCTTTCTTTGGGAAAATAAGTAAGTCAGTAAGTGAGCAAGCAAGCCCATACATAATATTCTATTTCTATTTCATCCCTTTTCAGTTGGGGTTACATAGGAGAGGTCCCTTGGGGGGCACTAGTTACTGGTTGGGTTACATCGGTCCATCCAGTCTATTTGGGTTTCTTCATCAAGTATAAGTTCGATTACATCTAGTTGAAAGCCATGCATAAAGAAGGGAAAAAGAAAGCCTATAGAAGTCTTTGCCCCAGGAGACCCATTGTATGAGTCACAGTCTAAGTCTATTACTAGTGGCATTGTATCACAAGTTGTAGTTCCTCCAATAGGGCTAGGGGTTTTGCTTTTCTAATCCCCTGAATTTGCAATGGAAGTTGCAGTTTCTTCTATCATTAATACAGTTTCAGGAGGAGTTGCACTTCTCCCTTACATACCAGAGTTTGAGACTCAAGCTAGAGGATCCTTACTCTCCTCTCCTATGATTATCAGAGTGTCAGATTAGCCTTTGGATTCGTTCTGCCTTCTACTCTATATCCAATCTTCTTCCCTACCAGTCACTCTCTTTGGCTGGCTTATTGATGGAGTAGGAGTAGGGGTTCACACTTTCACTCTTTTATTTCCAAGCTAAGCCTCTAGAGTGGAATTTCCAGTTGCTTTTCTCTTTCTTGGGGAAAAAGCTATAGTTGGTGGGAAAGCCATTTTTAAAGCATTTATATGAGTTTAGTTTATTAAGCTTAAGCTAGGTTTAAAGCTTTCCTTGTGTAAGTGAATCCCCCATTTAGGATATAAGAGTGGTCAGGAGTGTATGCAAGGCAATTTTCTTTTTAATCTTTGGTGAGGTATTGATAAACTAGGGAAAGCACAGTTTCTTGACTTTTAAGCCTTTCATTTTACCCTATTTCCTGTGTTGGTGGATCCAATCCATTTTGTGGGTGGGAGGTCCACGGTTTAAATCCATCAGGTTCTTCGATTTGTTTAAAAAAAAAACTAAAGAGATAGAAAACTCCATATTTTATCATTATAGGAAAGAAGTCACTTGGTATTGGATCCGCTCTTCTTTCGTGTTTTTTTGGGCCATACAAAGAAATCCAGAATCAACACACTAATAATGCCTAATGCCGGACCATGTAACCATTCTAATTCACCCCGCCTCGCCGGTCCTCCAAATCCCCTGGAGTATTCAAGGAAAAATTGTTTGATCATTCAATGGATCAAGCAAGATGTTGATATCTCTTTGAAAATCAAGGTCTTCTTTGAAAGAAGAAGAGTTAGCTGAGTACATCGAGCAATGAGTTTTTTAAAAGTTGAAAAGCAGAAGACTAGGGCCTTTTACAAAAAATCTAGGAAACCAGAAATGAAATACCTAGGTCGCAAGGCAAGGGATGACTCCACCCCACTTTGACTCACCAAGGAGAAGGTAAGTACTTTTATATCGTTTCTTCTAAAGTGATATAGATCAATGCCTGGACTGGGGGGCATCGGCCCACGAGAAACATTTAGTTATCAATAGAAAAACTTTGCTGAAACATCAATCAAAAATGAAGGATGGCCAATCCCCAGTTCCCAGGGTTAGAGTATTCCCTATTATAAGCCTACTCAGATCAGAACTAAACTAATTGATTCTCTTTCGCCTATGGACTGGCCGACTTTAAGCCACCTTCGCATTTCCTGCTGAGATCCCAAGTCTCCAAGTGGGCCCTCTTGGCCACCCGCGACCTTGACTTTTTAGAGAATCCCACTCCTGTGTCATGGGAATTGTAGCTTGGCAGTCCACCGGGTGGGTTTTCTATCCTTCCAGTTTTGAGTGTCTTCTTAGATAGTTATAGCGGCCCATAGGCTCAAGATGTACCTTGTGGGGAGGGGGGGGGTGGTGGTCCCTTGGACTTTCAAGCAGTGGTCGTTTAGTCCATGGTCCATTTGATGGTCAGTGAAAGGCTAGAAATTGGAACACATTGATTCTGCTCGGTCCCGTCCTTCGCTTCAGGGCCTGTCCCTCAGTGTGCTCAGTACTCCGTACTGTCGGGCAGTGAAGCTTACACTTGTTCACTAATTATGATAGTTTGCCAGGGCCTTTTTCCTCCTCCCTTTTTTGCTCACTCGTAGGAGTTCGGACACCCACAAAGGGGGAGGGAGTCGACTAAACATCTCAGCCATTGCCGGGAATATCGCTCGCATCCGATGCCCAATTCTTGTTCACCTCGTATGATCGTCTTGGGTGAATTGTGACCTTGTACGATCGTGTCGGGTGAGCAACAGCCGCTTCATCACAGTACAAACTTATGGGCTAATGGGTCACACTTTGGCCTAGTATCCTACAAAGAGACTCCCGAGAGCTAGAAGTATTAAAGGAATGGCCATAAGAATGGGCACATCATGACATCTTACGATATCTCGCCTTAGTAGTCTAAGTGTGTAGGCTTGCCTCTTTTTATAGTAGGTGATTCACTACAGAAGCGAAGAAAAGGCTGGATCAAGAAAAGGCGGTACTACGAGCCCTCTACCCCACGCATCTAAGTAGCTCACATGGTTCACCAGTTCCACCGACTAGACCCTTAGAGTGATTCAGTCGATACAGAGGTGCGCTTGAAGTGGGGGGTATGCTGTCCCTATTGGGTTGGGCCCTTCCCTATAAGGCCCCACTGTCAAGCATAAGCACCCTCTTGCTACCCATATGCGAGGTGCCTTATTAGCCTTCCTTGACCAGGATTGCTCTCACACCTGTAGCATTTGTGATTGGCTTACTCAACTGTGTATCGATCAAAAGGCAGGGCGGCACAGCCCCCAACCAAGGGAGTGATTACTTCTAGTATGTCCCCCCTTATTCCCGACATGCTTTGGTACCCCAGGGTAGGTAGGAGAGGGTAGAGTCTGTATCACTGCGGAGCAACAGCAGTGTCCAGATCTGATCTATCTACTCGGTAATTCATCCGGTGACTTCACGGTTGCCAAAGAAGCCCCAAGAAGCATTAAGCATTTTTTATGAGATCCATGGAGTAATTCATAGATAGTAAGCACTATCTCCTGATGCTACTTCATAAAAAGCAATCAAAGATAAGATCAAAGAGAATGAAATGCACGTAGTGGTCATTATAGCGCTTCCTTCTAATCCTAGAAAATGTCCAAAAACACCTACTATGGAACTACCGAGCAAAGGCAAAAATACGATAAGTAGATACATAATTTCGAGTGTGATCAGACAACCAAAAATCATACAATGACAGAGCGGCCTGTGATTGAGTGATAGATTGATCGATGTCCGGAGAATGCTCAACCATGAGTCCCAAAGTGAAAGGAACTTAGCAAATGGGTCCGACTCTATGAGCTCCTGGGCAAAGGTTTTTCGTTCAATTAATAGAAAGATAGAAAAAACTCTTCTTTATATACACAATTATAAAAACTGAACTCACTTCGCTACCTTTCTCTGAGTGACTAATCAATTGGGGAATGGGGGCTTTCACTTTCTTTTAATAGAAGTTGTTCCGGGCGCGCCACATGGCAGGGAAGATAATGATACTCGATATCGATTGGGAGACTACCCGGCAAACTCTGCATCTTACCCGGCAAGCTCCGCATCCGCTTCTTGATATCACAGGAAATATACTTGTTGGCGATTCAATGTGGGAATACTCAGCGAAAGGCGCATCTCTTCTTTATTTGAAAATGCAAATTTTTTTTCTTTTCCTGTGTCTACCTCTTCTTTTTCTTTCACGCCTGACTCTCCTGTTCTCTCTTCATCATCTTCTTTTGCTTTTTGTTATTCCTCTTTGGTGCCTATCTCTGAGTCCACTTCTCTATCTGTTCCTTGTTCAGTTTCTTCGAAACATCCTATGGTCATTCATCTTCGTGCAAGTCTTAGGAAACCCAAGGAAATTCTCTCTCTTATTTTCTCCATTTCTGACACTGAGCCAACGTATTTTTCTAATGCAGTTAAAGATCCACGTTGGCGTGCAGCTATGGCTGATGAATTTAATGCCTTAGTTGCCAATCGAACATGGACTTTAGTACCATATGACCCATCTAAGAATCTGGTTGGCTGTAAATGGGTCTTTAAGATAAAGCATAAGTTTGACGGGTCTGTCGAGCAGTTCGCCTATTGCTCAAGGTTTTAGACAACAGGCTAGTGTGGATTTTCATGAAACCTTTAGCCCAGTTGTTGAACCCATTACCATTCATACTGTTCTTGCCATTGCCATATCTAGGTAGTGGGTGATTAGCCAATTAGATGTTAAGAATGCTTTTCTTCATGGTGTGTTAACTAAAGAGGTTTACATGAAGCAACCTCCAGGTTTCATTGATTCTAATTTTCTCATCATGTTTGCAAGTTTCAGTTTGCTATTTATGGTTTGAAATAAGCATCCAGAGCTTGGTTTCATAGATTTAGCTCTTACTTGCTTAGTTTTGGTTTTCAGTGTTGTAAATCTGATAAGATTCCAACAAGTTTGTATAAGATGGGAATGGAAGCTCTCCTAAAAGATTCTCAAGATGCACGTATAGAGAAGAAGAAAATAAGGCTTATAAGGCTTTTCAGGTTGCAGAATGGCCTCCCAAATCGAAAAATAGGACTCTTCTACCATATGCATATCTAAAGTTGTAATTCAAAAATCACCCCCTTGTATTCATTCCCTAACAAGTGGATCTTAAGGCACAAAAGGAAGACTTGGGCGCAAGTAGAAAGGAGATAAAGACCAGAACTGAAATCTTCCTCTTCTCCTCTAGGTTCCATTTCTGTTTTCGTCCCTAGCGAGCTAACATCAAACAATTTCCTTCCAAACTACTATGCTATTCATTCCTTCGCTTGCCAATCACCTCCAAAATAAAGAAAGCCCAGTTGGGAAGGTAAAAGAAGGATTCCCATTCCCCTACTTAGCAAGAGACTGTATATAAGGATCTCACAATCGAAGGAAGAGCTTACTTACCAATGTACCTCCAACTCAATGAAGTGCACTCCTAGCGAGAAGGAATGACACTTTCACTGCGAACTCAAAGCGACAATAAAGGAATTCCCCCTATTGATATGTAAGTAAAGACTTACATACTTACACTAGCTAAGAAGGGGAGGAGTTGAAAGAGACTTAAGGAAAAGGGACTGCACTAATCGCAAGCGAACTCCCAAGGTAGGGCGGGTCACCGATTCCCTCGGCTGGCACAACAGCAAAGATATGGCCCATAGCTCGCGTGCAACTAAAAATAACTCAAATAGTTGGGCTTTATGACTGTAATTTTTGCAATTGCACAAAATCGCAACAAGTTATAAAGAGTGAGTAGAGTATCGTCCTATGAAGATTGTATACCAAGTAACAAAATTATTTTAATCTACTATTGTTTAAACGATAATAAAGAGGATATTTGTAAAAGTAAAGTAAAATAAAATAAAATAGTAGAAAAGAATTCAAATAATTGATGAAGAGAAATCAAGGGTTAAAAGCTACTAGGGATATTGACTTCACTTAACACAACCCAATTTATTTTATTAGTTTAGTAATCAATTTTAATTGTTCAATTAGGGGAAACAACCCTAAAGTCACTAACAAGCTCTCCCGATATATTGTTAGCTATTTTAATCGCATTAATTACATATCTTCCAATAGTGCAACTAAACATGAATTAAATTATTAAGTTTTATGGTTTGTTCAAGAATTCATAACCTAAGGTCAATAAATTATGAAAACCCCCCATTAGTCAAACCATATAGCTTCCACATCAAGTTATTATTCCCATGTAATTTATTGCCCTTTTCTTATCAAAAACCCTTCTTCTGATAGTGATTAATGAAATAAATCAATCCAGGGGAGAAACTCTGCTTGGAAGCATTAAGTTCAGTAATAAATTATAACTTGAACAAAGAAAAAAAATCTAATATCATAAATTAGGGTAGAAGTGAAGATACATCAAATCCCTAGTATTTGAGTTTAGTTCGACATAGTAATTAAATAAAACCCAGTAAAATCTGAAAATAATTCCATAAATAATAAGAATTAATGGAAATAAAAACAAGATCAAGATTTTAGAGATGAAAAATAGTCAAACAATAGCATAGACGGCTCCCTTGATTCTTTACACAACTTGATTGCTTGAATTCTTATAAAGAGAGAAAAATTAAGAAAAGAATAGAATCAAGATTACAGATCTCGAATTCAATGAAAAATCGATGAATGAATGAATCAATATCTTCATGATGCTTGATTGCTATTGTGATCTCTCTTTATATAGACTTCATAGGGTGTCTTTGAATTCGAGTAGGAAACTGATTTGAATTGGATTCCTTTTCTGTTTAGGAGTCTTCTTTTATCTGGTTGGGCTTGAGCAATGGTTGAGATGAGTCCTTTTAGTATCTCCATGCAGCCCATGCAAAGGCCACACGCATGTCTCAGATTTACACGGGCTTGCTAATCAAAATTCGGCCCAATTGAATTTCCAGTAGGTGCCACGGATGTGTCACTGCATGATATGCCCGTGTACTCCCCTGACTTGGCCATGTTGAGCTTCTAGACTTCCAATTTCAGTCCCAACCTTCTTCGATGCGATTTTTAGCTATTTTCCTGCTAAAAACCCTTCAAATCTAGCTTATCAAGAATCACGGGAACTTACTAAAAATATAAATAAGTCTAAGTCAAAAAATAATTAAAGTAAATAAAAATACTAAAATTCCTAATAAAAACGGAGCTAAAAATACTATAAAAATATAACCTATCACTTTACTTAAGAGTTTTTTTTATTATATGATATGGGCTTAGCGTTAGGAGCTGACCTTAGTGCTTCCAATGTATCCAAAAGATTATGATAAGAATTATTACTAGCAATC
>CANUEX010036260.1:0-10398 GCA_948099535.1 Jatropha multifida
TAGAAAATATTTCATGAATATTTTTGGAGAATTAAGGCATTTAATGAATAGTGATTTTTAGTGTAGTATGTTAAGGAATAATTGAGGAATTATTTTTGTGGAATTAATTTAATTAATTGGTGGAGTTAAATGATAATTAGAGGGGAATTATTTGAGGAATATTTAGAGCCATTGGATGAGAATACTAGAGATTTGATCATGGCCATTCATTTGGCATAAAATTAAGAAGCCAAATTTGACTTTTCCACCTAAAAGATTACTACTCATCAACACCTTCTCTTTCTTCTTCTTCTCCCATCTCCACGCCAACTTCATCTCCTTCTCCTTCTCCATTTTCTTTCAATTTCCTACCACTAAACTACCTCAAATCTTATGAATTAAACCAAATATTAGCAACTAAACCTTAAGAATCAAGCGAAAGAAGTGGAAATTGGTGATTAGAAGCAAAGGAAATTGGAGTTACCATTGAAGCAAGTAAGTTGTGACTTTTAGAATTTGTGATTTACTAAGTAGAATTCAAGGGTTAGGCATGTAATTGATGCATTAAATCATGCTCCATCTATTTCTTCTATTAATTTTTTATTTTAATGTGCATTTTTCCTACTTTGAAGAGGTTGGTGAACCCTCTCTAAAAGGGAAGGAGAAAGCCAAAGAGTGAGGCTTTCCAAGCTTCTTCAAGCTTGTTTTGAAGGTGAGTGCACTATTATTTCAATTCCCTTTTCATTTTATTTAAGTTTCAATCTTTAGGTTTTTAAATGAATTTTGGAGTTTTTGTGAAATGTGTTGGGGAATTGTTATTTGTTTGCTTTAGTGTGATTTTCCATGATTCTTAAGAATGCTAGAATGTTTAAAAGGGAAGGGAAACATTTCTTTCCCCTTTAACCAAGAGTGGCTGAACCTATGTGGGTGAAGGACACTTTGTGTTCTTTGATTTTTATGCTTAATATGAACTTAAATGAGCTTGTTAGTAAGTAAATTGATGATGGTTAAAACCATTTTCTTGTATTTCAATGTTTAGAGTTTTGCCAAAACTTAAAGAAGGGTTGAAAGTGAAAACATGAGTTTTAAGACTAAATGTTTTTAAGAAATGGTTTTAATGTTTTAATTAAGTGTTTTTGGTTTGAAATATGGTGTTTTATGGAAGGGAATTCTTTCCCTTTTTGGTGACCTAAAGAGGCCGAACCACCCTAGGGTGGTAAGGCATGTTTTTGTCTTTTAAATGTTGCTTTTTAAGTGTTTTAAGCTATGCATATATGCGTAATAAGAAGTGATGATTTTGGTTTGGAACATAAGGAAGCTTTGATAAGTATTTACAAGTTGTAAGTTAATTAATTTTGAACTAATAAGTGTTAAGTTATCGAATATTTTGCTAAGGAATTATGTATAAGAAATAAGGTTATTTGTAAAAGAATGGTTTTATTTTGGGCTCTAGTATGCGTGATCAAAATATAATAAGATGAGATTTATTCTAAGTGATGAGCATGCTCGAGTTATCAGCCTATTCTGTTAAGTGAAAGCTATGATCATTTGCTAGGGTTATCAGCCCTTTTGAATAAGCGGACGCGCTTATTATTATGTGAGTGTGTGGCGCTTTCATAGGCCATTTGGGGTGCTACCACAGGTCTCGTTTCTAATAAGTGGTGGTGCTTTCACAGGCCTCAATTAAGTGATAGTGAAATCGAATCTAGTTATGTTTCTTTCTGTATATATATGAGCCCTTAACTAAGAAATGTGATTTATTCTATTAATAAGAAATCGAAGATGTATTTGTATTTGTGAAGTTTTTCTTACTCTTGACATATTATGAACTAATTTTTAAGAAACAAACTTTTTATGATATTCAAAATATTTTAATTTAATTAGTACATCTTTGGTACTTAATGTATATTTGACTTGAGTATTTTAAATTATATTTGAGATTTATCGCTTTGGCAATATTTTACTACTTTATCAATAATTATTTAGCACCACTGAGTCTTCCACTCAGCGCATTGATTTTTATCACGCGCAGGTTAACAGCGGTGGACGCTACCCGTAGATCGGAGGAGTAGCATTAGAGTAGAAATATTATCTTTGGGTAGGACATATAGTAATTTGTGACTTGGCATGTATAGGTAATATTGTAAAAGTATTGAGGTTGTAAATATTGAAATTGTAATTAATGAGATTGGTGGTTATTTAAGTATTATTATCTTATTATATTTATAGTGTATGGATGTTAATAAATATTTCTTGGAATGAATGGTAAATTAACATGATAGGACTTAAGTGAACTAATACAACCATTTAGAAGTGTTGCACGATTTTGAGTTGATTGGAGTTTTGGGGATTGGAGGAGTATTTATATTGAAAGTGTATTTGTTTTCTCCGTGTGGCAAGTTTGATTTTTAGGGGAAACTCTTGCGAATTTTTTGTAGAAATTTTCCTTAAACCCTGTTTTAAAAAAAAAACTTGTCTCATTATGAAAACTTAACCACTTCTAATATATGATCTAGGGTTAATAAGTAAGATAAGATGGTGTTCCGGCACCGAATGTGGCATTCGCCGTCTAGTCCTTCGGGATTGGGTGGCAGGTGTTACATTGTAATTCTTTTCAATATATACATTTTATATACAAATTTATAATCCTTTTTAATATGATTATATATATATGCACCTTACTAAATTGCTTCCATTTGGGATTATAATTGAGTGTTCTTATGTCATTGTGTTACACAGGTGTTAATAGATGTTGTTAGGATCCACTTTCCAAATGCTTGCCATAGATTCTGTTGTAGGGATATAGAGATGAATATGAAATAAGAATATCCTGGCATTGTTGTTAAAAAGGAATTTTGGGCATGTGCTAGATCTACTTATGAGCAACAATTTACATTACATATGAGAAACATACATAACATGAATGAAGGCAAACCAGCTCAGTGGCTTCTAAAGATACCCTTAGAGCAGTGGTGTAGACATGCTTTCAATAAAGAGGCCAAAAGTGACCATATCACCAACAATATGAGCGAGTCATTTAATTCATGGATTGGTAAGCTAAGAGTAATGCCTATTGTTCCATTGCTAGATACATTAAGAAAAAAGTGTATGGTTAGATTGCATAAGAGGTTTGCCAAAAGATCTAAGTGGGAGGGTAGACTAACACCACATGTAAAAAGGGACATTAAGGACATAATTAGAGAATCGAGGATGTGTAGAATGTTACCTTGCAGCTCAGATGAATTTGAAGTGAAGAAGGGACCCTTCTCATTTGCAGTAGACCTTAATAACAAAGTGCAGTTGTCTTTGGTGGGATAAATGTGGAATGCCATGTAAGGATGCAATGTAATGCATTGCATACAAGAGACAAAGTGTGGAAGATTACTGTGACCCATATTTCTCAGTTGAAAAATACATGGAGACCTACTCTATTGTGATTCACCCCATTCCAGAAACAAGTTATGAACCTATAGATGATAGTGAGAAGGTACTACCTCTTGATGTGAAGAAGAAAGTTAGGAGGCTGAAAACCAGAAGAAACAGACAAGTTGGAGAATCAAGACCTACAACACAAAGCACCAGATCTGGAACAGTTAAGTGCAAGCAATGTAACAGATTTGGCCACAATAGGAGAACTTGTCAAACTGCACCTCAAAGCCAACAGGTATGATTTGTAACCATTTCATTTGTCATGTAAATCTTGCTCTGCGTTTATATGTTTTTATGACCTTGGTTATTTTTTTTTTTGAATTTGTAATAGAGAGAGAGGAGGCAGACTGTTAATGAAGTTGGTGGTGGGAATGACAGTGCTTCTGCATTAGACTCAAGAAATCTTACATAAAGAGACCATGTGAATATTTTTTTTTTGCGTGCTATAAAGGGACCATGTGAATAATTTTTTGTGTGCTAGAAGCTAGCTTGAAAGGGGTGGACTATTTTTGTTTTTTATGTAGATTGTCAGTGGTTAGTGGGAGATGCTTTAGGCACCAACATGTGACTGTTAGTGGTTATGTATTTAGGAAGAAGCATTAGTGTGATTTTTGTGATTTGTAATCAGAAATTTGGCATCATGTACCAAATTTCTAATGGCAAATTATGTTTACTGTAAAAACTTATTTCAAAGTTATGGTAATCATATTTAACTTCTTTATCTCTAATGGTATTTTGTTTCTAATAATAATGTCTTTATTCATTTTATATTTTATATTTTTGACATTTGTAATTCAAAGTCATATAGTGTCATTTGCATTTGCATTTTCAGAAAATTTCATTACATGTAACAACAGCTTAATTTCCACGAAATTTCATTACACCGAATTTCACAAAAAGGAGGGTCTTCTTTCATTACAGCTTCAGTACAAAAAGTCATTTGCATTTAAGGTCACTTCCACAACAGCTACAGATGCTCATTAACTTTCCTTACAAAATAAAACCCCCAACTATCTTAACAACTGCACAAAAGTCAGTAATGAGCCTCCTAAATGACCTACAACAAACCAAATAAACACATTCTAAGACAACTTCCTTAGCATAAAAAACAACAAGATGAGATTAAAAAGAGTGCACAACATGCATGCAACAATCACAATTTTTAGGTTTCCAACACAACATTTCAATTGCTCAATATTGCCCAAAACCCTTCTATTTTCTTCATTTTGGTACACAGCTACGTCCTTCAAATCAAGCAAGTCCCTTAATATGCTAGACCTTTGTGCAACTTTAACTTCATCGCACTCCTTTCTATCTCGTGCCTCCCTTGAGTCCCTTGTGTTGTCAAATTCATCCATCGGCTTGCACCATCCCAGAAAGGAACCACATTCATTGTTTTGACAGTAGTAGAACAAACGATTCTTGTTCTTGCTCGTTTTAGCAATTATTACCCCAGCTCTCTAACCACATTTGCAGTTAATGTTCAAATATCTCCACTCCCAACTAGCTCCAGTAACACTCGATGAAGAATTCAACTTCCTCTCACCCATTGAAAAACCTAAATCACAAGTTTTCCCCAATTTTTGCTTCTTCACTTAGCCATTTCTATTATATAACAAATTGTAAATGAAGGAAATTTTAGAGAATATAAACATTTCTCTCTCATTGGACTATGATTTTTTCATTGACTTAACATCCAAAATGTCAAAAGTTGGACGAAAGAACATTTTAATATAACGGGGTAAACCTATAGGGACAAAATAGTGTATTTAAAAAAAAATTGGTGACAAAGTAGTTAATTTAGGAATTCTATAGGGACAAGATCATAATTTTCCCTATTTTAATCCATATAGAGACTTGACTAATTTGCAAACTTTCTTCTCATTTCTAAGAAGTACAAGCCTTTTAGGTTGTTCCATATAGACTTTTTCATGAAGATCACCATTTAAGAATGTTGTTTTAACATCTATTTGATGAATATATAAGTTATAAATAAATGTTAATGCGAAGAACACTCTAATGGAAGTAATTCTGGCCATAGGAGCATAAGTATCAAAATAGTCCACTCCTTTTTATTTAAAACCCTTAGCCACTAGTCTTGCTTTGAAAGTTTATAGTGAACCATTAATATTGTATTTCCTTCTAAATATCCATTTACATCCAATGGGTTTAGAATTAGGTGGTAAATCTGCCAATACCCATGTACCATTTGAAAGAAGAGAATCCATTTCATCATTTACCGCTTCCTTCCAGAAAGCGGAATCTCTTGAAGCCATTACTTCATGACAAGTTTTAGGATCTTCTTCCAAATTTAAAATAATAGATATTTTATTCAATATTTGGTCTCTACTTCCTTCAACTAAGAATACTATTGATTGAGAAGAAATAAAATCATAACCAAAATTCTTTTCTTTTCTTACTCTTTGACTTCTGCTAGGTTCTTTAGGAACTTCAATTACTTTTCTTTTATTATTTGAAGAAGAACCAGTATTTAAATTAGTGTTTTGATCTATTGTAGTATTGTCAAAGTTTAATACAGTATCATTTTGTGTCATTATAGGATGATCATTATTTTCCATATTATCATGCGAGTTGTATTTGAATCACCTATAAATTTTGTTTCTATAAACTTAACATCCTTAAATTCTATAATTACATTTGATTCAAAATCTAATAATTATATGCTTTTGAGTTTTCAACATAAACCACAAAAACGCTTTTAATTCCTCTAGGTCTCAATTTTTCTGTTTTAGGATATGGAACTCTATAGTAGACTATACAATCCCGTACTCTTAAGAAATTTAAGTTCAACTTTCTTCCTTTCCATAATTTATATGGTGAAACTTTAAATTTCTTTGAGGGTATTCTATTATGAACTAAACAAGCTGTTAATAAATCCTCTCCCCATAGATTTATTAGTAATTTTGCTTATAAAAGCATAGCATTAATCAGATCAAATGTTCTATATTTTCTTTTGGCCAATCTGTTTTGTTCTGGGGTATATGGTGCACTTGCTTGGTGAATCAAACCATTTTCTTCATAAAAAATACAGAAAATTCATTGAAAAATATTCACCTTCTTTTTAACATCTTAGGATTTTAATTTTCTTTTTCAATTGGTTTTCTACTAATAGTTTGTAACTTTTAAACATATCGAATGCTTGATCTTTTGTTCTCACGAAATAAAAATATGCAAATCTAGAATGATCATCTATGAATATAATAAAATATTTATTTCCACCTCTAGTTAAATGACTATTTAATTTATAGATATCAAAATGAACAAGTTCAAGTAATTTTATTGTTCTTTCAATTTTTGGAAATGGTTTCTTAGTCATCATTGCTTGTACGCATATTTAAGATTTTTTATCATGCTCATAAAATTTAGGAATCAGACCATGTTTAGACATAAATTTAATCGATCTAAATTAACATGAGCTAATCTTGCATGCCATAAATCAGAAGAAGACTCAACAATATAAATAGAAACATTAATTTTATTAATAGATAATTTGAACATGCCATCAAATGAGTATCCTTGTCCTACAAATACACAATTTTTAGAACATATTACTTTTTTTCCCTTCATTACAACCTTGAGTCCTTTCTTACTTAAAATATTAATAAAAACTAGATTCTTTCTAACATTAGGGACATGAACCTTGACAATATCTTGATTCCCCATTAGTACTTTGTTATCATTTTCCACAACTAGATAAATATAAAAAAAAAATTATTGCTATTGCAAATGAATAGTAGCATCAGAATCAAACCAGCAATCTGCAAATTTCTGACTTGTTGTTTTAACCTTCTTCCAAAATCTGCATTCTTTCTTAAAATGTCCAACTTTTGTTTTTCTTATTGTTAGAACAATCACCTTCCTATTTTCTTTTCTTTACAAACTTATTTTTAGAATTGCTTGTTTTCCTAGACTTAATAAGATTCACTTTTGAATTTGAGACCAAAGCATATTTTTTCTCATAGGTTCTTATTTCTTCTTCTATTCTAACATGCTTTATTAATTTACCAATAGTGAATTCCTCATAAGTATGCAATAATTACTTTCTGTAATCATTTCAAGTGGTTATTAAGTTTGCAATAAGAGCAACCATTTGAAGTGATTCAGAAACATCAATTTTAAAGTCTTTAAATCTAGATACTAATGCAAGCAATTCATCAACTTGATGCATAATAGATTTGCCATCTATCATCTGAAATTCAAAGAATATCACACTCAAAAATCTTCCAAGCCTTATTTTTCAAAAGTGTATTTATTTTCCAAGGCTAATCAAATTTCTTGTGGTGACTCAATAGGACAACATAAATCATACAATCTATTAAAGAGAGAGAGTTTAGAACGAAACCTCTGCAATGAATCTCATCTTCTTCACCTTTTTTACGACATGCTTTTATTTTCTCAGAACATTTGTCAATTGATTCTAGAATTACAAGAACATTCGTACTTAGCAAATAAACAATTTCCAACTATGTGAGAAAGAACCACAATCTATCTTTTCAGCGAGTGAAATATGTTCCATCAAAATGATTTAGTTTTAGCATATTAAGTTTGAACATCTTAGATTTAATAACCTCAATAGTAAAATTTTAATTCATTAAGATTGTAAAAAATAAAAGATACAGACTTTGGAAAAATATAAAATTGCTTTGATAGTGTGTTCACCCCCCTTAATGAATCAAAGCACCCACTATTTTGGATTTTGAGTTTGGTTACAATATTGCTCTAGGATTTTTATTCTGGAATTACAAGAACATCCGTACTTAGCAAACAAGCAATTTCCAATTATGTGAAAAGAAACATAATCTATCTTTCCAGCAGGTGAAATATGTTCCATCAAAATGATTCAGTTTTAGCATGTCAAGCTTGAACATCTTAGATCCAGTAGCCTCCATAGTAAAATTTTAATTCGTTAAGATTGTTAAAAAAAAAGATACAAACTTTGAAAAAATAGTGTGTTCACTACCCTTAAGGAATCAAAGCACCCACTATTTTGTATTTTGGATTTGGTTACAATATTCCACTAGGATTTTATATTTTGGAATTACATGAATATCCATACTTAGCAAACAAGCAATTTTCAATTCTGTTAAAAAGAGCCACAATCTATCTTTCCAGCGGGTGAAATATGTTCCATTAAAATGATTTAGTTTTAGCATGTCAGGTTTGAACATCTTAGATCTAGTAGCCTCCATAGTAAAATTTTAATTCATTAAGATTGTTAGAAATAAAAGATACAGACTTTGAAAAACATATAAAATTGCTTTGATAATGTGTTCACCACCCTTAAGGAATCAAAGCACCCACTATTTTGTATTTTGGGTTTGATTACAATATTCCTCTAGGATTTTATAAAGTAGTATTGAACACAAGAAAATTCAAAAATGATCATATGAGTTGTAGGAAAAGACTTCTATAATGATAAAGAAACTTGAATAGATGCAAATTGTTTTCAACGGGCACTAGCAGTTTTGTTTTCTTCAAAATTAGTAACAATTAAAACACTGCATGCCAAAATTGGTGGACCACATCGCAAAATCTACCAAACCAAGCTCAAGGACTCTATTTTAGGCCATAAAGAGATTTGTGAAGTTTACACACTTTTCCCGACTCCCCTTGAGCAACAAAGCTTGACGGTTGCTCTATGTAAACTCCCTCTTGAAGATCCCCATGAAAAAAAGCTTTCTTAACATCCAGTTGTAACCTTTGTGCCCATTAAACTTAAAACTCCTGCAAATGCATAAAATTTTAAATTTTCACCTCCCAAACCAATTTGCAATTGGTAACATAAAAATAAATGAGTAATTCTCTAAATATGACTAGTCGAAAGGGAGCTAAATATAGAAGAGAAAAACATTCGAACAAAATTACGTTGGTATAATAATGATAATAAAATAGTGTCTAGGATTCCACTAAGACACATCTAATATTCATGCATAATTAAGCTAGCTTCGCAATAGATAAATAAAGGAATTTGTATATATTAAATAGAACTAACCCTTAGACCCATAGTAGCATTCAACAACGAGATCGTAATTGTAGTTGAAACGCTCCAAAATTTTAGATTTTAAAATGATATTATTATAGTGGGTCATGAATGGTACTATTAATAAGAAAATGATATTTTATTTTATCCAAGAATGATATTAATCATAACCAATATTTATAGAGTTAATCAAACTTCATTGGATTAGTCTTGATTAATTAAATTTAATATATAAATTTCACATGATTAACTATTTTATTGGTAAGTAATGTTGTAGGGTTATTTTTGTAATTTCAATTGTAGAAATTTCTTATATTAAGATATAATTTATGCTCATATAAATGAGTTATGGTGTCATAAATTATTTTAAAATTTGTAATTACGTGGAGATTTAATTTATGGCAAAACATGTGTAAATATAAAGTTATTACAATGTGTAATTGAATTTAGTGTATTGTCTAATTCTAGCCTTACGATGAGGCATATAAAACAAATCTTGGCTCTCTGTGCAACACCCGCCGTCCAATCTCAAAGAACCAGACGGCGGATGCCATATTCGGTGCCGAAGCACCGTCTTAAATCATGTACTAACTCTAGATCACATATTGGATGTGGTTAGATTTTCATAAGGAGGCAAGTAATTAAAAATTTAAAAATAAAATTTAAGAAAATTCCTACGAAAATTTCGCAAGAATTTCTCCGAAAAATTAACTTGCCATACAAAGAAAATATACACACTTTCAATATTAACCTCCAAACCCCTAACTCCAATTCAACACAACATGTCACAAGAACTTCTATATGGTTGCATTAATTTACTTAAGTTCTATAATAATAATTCACCATTCATTCAAAAAATATATATATCACCATTCATACACCATACATATAATTAAATAATGATACTTAAATATCCAAAAATCTCATTATTTACATTCTCAATATTTACAAACCCAATATTGTTACTATAAGTCTATACATGCCATAAT